>LAVV01011430.1:0-11331 GCA_001263375.1 Puccinia sorghi
TTTTTGGGGACACCAAGATTTTGAAAATGTTGTTTTCCAAGTGAGCAAGGTTCTCATGACATTTTTTTTTTTTTTTTTTTGGTGTACTCATGAAATCTAGCTTCCACATTTGTTTGTTAGACATTTTTACTATTTATATTCACACACTTTTACAAAGGTTATGGGCGAAAACATTTGAGAAAACCAGCAAATTATTTTTCATCTGGTTTCTCAAAACCATTGATTGTCTATCTGTGGTGTAAATAGAATCTTGACCAGGAAAAAAAAATATCTTTGCACTCTTTAAAATATGTTTTAGGCGCTCCCAGGATTTGAAATTTTCTTACTTATGTATGATGTACACTTGTACATTTTTTTGAAATTCCAAAAGTTGTACCCGGTGGAGAAGAAACTGATTTTTATTTATTTATTTTTTTGAAACCCCAAAATATTTGGAACACCTCCCTGGGGTTTGCGCACTGTATGTGTGTGTAACGCTTGAGTATTTCAGTCATCTTTCTGACCCCCGTCCAACCCAATCCACACAAAAACACGTATTTGAGATATGTATATGTATATAGAAATATTGACAAAGAAACATACATCGAACTGGATCAGTACAAAAACGCATCGAAAAAAAAAAAAACGAGAAACTAAAACGGGATCTTTAAACAAACAAGCCAAGGGCTGAAACTCGAAAGACAACAACATGAACAGCTCGGGAAAAAAAATGAAACAAATCAAAAAAAGAGAGAGAGAGAGAGAGGGCAAGAAGAGAGAGAAGGATGGGGGTTGTGGGGGTGTGGTCTGGGCAGAGAAGAGAGACACAGGGACAATGATGGGAACACATTATTTGACAAAGCCACACCCCTAACACCCGCGACCAGGACGCCAAGGAAGAAAGAACGAGAGACAAATACTGCTACTGCAAAGAAGTGACGACAAAAAAAAAAACAGGGAAAGGGCACAATAAAACCACCACGAAAAAAAAAACAAGAACGGGTAAAAATGAAAGACATCATCATGCCGGATCAATTATACTACACACTCGGGAACAAAAAGGGAGAAAGACTTAGTTCTCTCTCTCTCTCTATGAAGAAAAAAGAAACGATAGTAGGAGGGAAAAAGAGAGAGACGGACTTTATCTTTCCATATCCATTGAGAGCCCATCATCTCGACGCCCTGGGCAGCGGCCAAGCGGTAATACTTGGCAGCCAACTTGAGGTCTTTCTTGGTCCCTTTCCCGTTCGCATAACAAAATCCCAGCTCTAAAGAAACTCCCCAAAAAGTGTGTGTGTGAGTAATAAATGGGTGTGTACTTCTTTGAGAGACAGGAAGAAGAGAATAGACCTTGTTGAGCATCCGGGTCTCCTAGCTTCGCAGCCAACTCAAAATAATTGATGGCCTTTTTAAAGAAAAAGATCAGTCAAGTCTGCATGCTTTTCGGCAGGAAAGACAAAGAACTGACGAGTTGTTTATCTTTCTTGCAACCCCAGCCGCGCATGAAGCATTGGCCGAGTTCGTAGATAGCAAGGACGAGTTCGGATTTCGCCACGGCGTCTTTAGACTGATCGGGGGCGGCGTTAGCAACGGATTTGTTACGAGAGGAAGAAGAGACAGCAGAGTCGAGGTCCTCGATGACCGACTCGGCGGCCTTCTGGAGCCACTTGAAGGCGCGCGCCTCATGCACCTGACAGCCCCAGCCGTGGCGCAGGGACAGGCCCCACATCAGCATGCCCGCACCACACCCGCCGCCCTCTCGTGCTGCACGCTCAAAGAGCCCCGCCGAGCGCTCCAGATCCCCCTGTTCGTGCGCCAAAATGCCCGCCTGCAGATAGTCCTGCGCAGTCTGTTTCGCCGAGCTTGTCTTGCCGTCCGTATTCGCCAGGGATGCCTTCGCCTTGGCTATGGCACTGTGCAGCGTCGTGCCACCACCGGGGGCAGCCTGCAGATGAGTGGATGGATTGTCGGTAAACTTGACCTGTTGGGTGACCATCTGGCCCTGGAAATCTGCGGATGGTGATGGAACTTGTGACGAGCTGGGCGAGTCGAACGACAGGGGTGATCGTGAGGCATAACGCAGTTTGTCATGCGGGTCCTCTGCAATGCGCTCATCACAGGAGGGAAGAGAATAGATCGATAGTCGATGAGGAAGCGTCCGTTGGAGTTGCTGTAAGTCTTGATCATGGGGGGAGGTCGGTGATTCTTGTGGTTGGCAGTAGGAGGTTTGGCCCATTCTCTGAACTTCTACCAATGGTTGTTCGAGCGAGGAGTGATGTGCTGCTTTCTGTGAGCGATGATGATGATGATGATGTTGTTGTTGTTGTTGTTGGTAGTCGTAGTCTGATTGATTAGAGTTAAAGGATGTCTCATAGATGTCTGGCTCGTGTTGAGATTGGGTGAATGTGATTGCAGGAAGATTAGAGCTGTACTCCGAGCAGGATGAGCGGAGTGAATCGTGGTTGTTGTGGTGATAATGGTGATCCGACTCGGTTGGTTGATCCTGCCTAGCAACCGACTCATCATCACCCTTAGACCTCGAGCCACCAATGTGAAGCACTTTTTTCCAGGAGCGCCTAGAGCTAGTGGAGCTATTGGTATCGATTGAGGAGCGACTTTTGAGTGATGAGCGAGAGGGATGGGTAAGGGTGCGAATGCTACTACTACTTCCGGGCTGATGTTTGGTGGATACGGTGGAGAGGATATCCTTAGTATGAACCGGTGGGATGGAGTTAGAATGAGGGGGTATCTCGAGTGATGCTTCCCTTGGAGAGTCACCGGGAGAGATTTCTCGAGAGAAGGATGGGGAGGGGGAGATTTCGGTTGGGGATGCTTTCATGGAGGAAGAAGGTCTGATTGGACGACTAAAGTTGGTAGATAAGACTCTGTTATTGGGTTTGTCGGGAGGGAGGGTGGTGGAGACACGAGTTGCAGGTTTCAAGGAGGCAAGAATGCTGCGACTAGCAAGTAGATCTCTGGATTGACGGGAAGCTTCGTATTGCTGTGATGAGGAGATTAGTACACATAGTAGTGTGTACTTGATAGGGAAAGAGGGATGGACTGACCCAGTATTGGAAAGGATCATCGCTGGTGTCGGTGATGCTATGACCGCTGGCATATCTTGCAGATTCAGAGTTGTATTCGTCTTGGTATTGGGATGAGTGTGAGCTGATCCAGGTGAGACGATGCTGATCGTTTGTTAGGTTTGTAGTTGGTAGTATGGTCTGTTGGTCTCCATAGAGGCTGGTGATGTGCTCTCTTGGTGTTTGAGTGGTTGCAGTTGAGCTGTTAACCCTTCCGATGGAAGGTCTTCGTGAGGGTGGTGGTGGGGGTAAGTTGGTTGATGAGCGTAGACTGATATCGCTAAGTCTGTTGAAAGGTTGTTGATTTGGGAGTTTGAGATGTTGTTGTTTTGGTTGTTGTTGTTGTTGTTGTAGTTTTGGTTGTTGTTGTTGTTGTTGTTCTTGTTCTGCTTGTTTGTTGAGTGTTTGAGTTTGTTGCATGAGTTTCTCGAGTGGTGATTGGATGAGTTCCATTCTTGTTGAAGTGGTTGTTGTTTAAATTTAAGTTTTTCTCTTGACCTTTTTGAGTGCCAACTTGCATGTCACAGGAATATCACACTCCTGTCACACCTCAAAAATGAACAGACAAACTGAAGTTACTAAAAGAATGGGAATTTCAAAACTTCCCATTCGTTTACTTGACTGTGTTTGTTTTTCAAGGCCAGTACCAGAAGAACCCAATGGCCCGACTTGACTTTAAAAAATACAAAATCATGCACAATCACCATGAGCATTAGGAAGCAGTGAGCTTCAAATTCTGGAGCAGATAACAATGAGTACTGACTTGATTCAATCCAAGCAGACCTACACAATATTGTATTGTCCCTCTCACGGTGTATAATACGTCTCTCAAACAACGAATGCCATTGTATTATCACAATAGATTGAAGCTCACTTATTTAGTCATGAAGAATTAATTTACATAATACGCTTTGTTTCATTTATTTATTATATATTGCGCAAAATGTACTTTCAATAAACAAAATCACATGGCCATTTTGACTTGTCTCAGAAAATAATAGGCTAATTTAAAAAAAAACAAAAACAACGGCTTTGAGTCAAGTACAACATTCTTTTTTTTTTTTGTCATTGATCTAGTGACTAGAGGTAGTAATTTTGATCGATGATGAGATAATGTGATGCTTTCTTTTTTGCGAGATCTGTTTTGAAAGAGTCGGGGGATAGGGGAGTGATCAGTTAATAGATATAAAAAAAAAAAGAGAAAAGATACGCAGCAGAACGAATAATGATAATAATCATACAGAAATACTTCACATTTTTTGTTGCTTTGGGGTTGATGTTGGATAATATACTAGGGAAGAATTGGAGTGATAGAGGATGCAGGAGTAATGTGGAAGTACGACAACAGCATAAGAAAAAACAATACAGAACGAAGCTATGGCTAGTAGTGAGAGCAAGAGTGTCCTGGGGGTTATCTTCAGTCGAATCCCAGAGCCAGTTTTTTTCTTTTTTTTTTTCAAAAAATAAAATAAAATAAATAAACCCACTTATCGGTTAGTGGTGGTGGAGGGGGGGATGAGGGAGCTGATCGAGGAGATGCTTAAGGTGATCCTTCTCAGCGACGAGGTCGAGTATGATGAGATTAAGTCTGGCCTGTTCCTGCTCGAGTCTGTGGGCACGTTCCTCGAGGAACTGTTGGTAAGACTTCTTCTTGGCCCGGGATCGAGAGGCCGCGAGTCTGTTTCGCTCCAGGAAATCGTGACGCGCATCCGCCTTCTTTCGGCGAGAAACTGCCGTGACCTTGGGCTTCTTTTTGGCGCCCTTCTTGTTGCTACCGGTCTGTGCCTGAGACGACAAGGAGGAGGTGGAGGAGGAGGAACAAGAGGATGGCGTCGGAGAAGATGAACACACCGGCGGCGATACGGTAGACGGGGCGGATCGAGTGGGTGCGTCTACTTTTTCGGTACATTGACGCTTCAAGCTGACTCGGTTTGGAGCCAATTGGGGAGGACGCTGAGTCTGAGTCACAGGAGCTGATGGTGTTGGTAGAGGGGAGATGACCCATGGCTGATGGTCAACGATCAGCGGACAGTTGGTGACTGGTCCGGTAGATCCGATTGGCGAGATGGGAGTTGTGGTAGTGATGGTGGTACTACTACTGCTACTACTACTACTGCTTTCACTACTACTACTACTACTACTACTACTACTACTACTACTACTACTACTACTACTACTACTACTACTACTACTACTACTACTACTACTATTACTACTACTACATACGGCGTTACTGCTGCCCCCGCCGGTGAAGTCGATCCAACAGTCAATTGAGTTGACCGTGTGATTGTTACTGAGTAGGGGGTCGAGATTATTGAAAACGGGTTCCAAGACTAGTGAGTTTTGAATGGTAAGATTGGAGTGTGGTAATGGTGGTTCAGGGTTCGAGAATTGAATTAAGCCAAGGTTGTTGTTGTTGTGATCATGTTCTGTCCATGATGATGGGTTGTGATTGGGTAGGATCGAGTTATTTTGGATAGGTTTGTTGGGGTTGAATGGATCGCTTAGGTTGATGAATGGGAAGTCGAGAGTGTTGAGTAGGAGATTATTGTTATTGTGATCCGCGAAGAGGTCAGGAAGCAGCACTGCTAATAATATGTATAAAGAGAAGGGTGAGTTTAGGAGTGGTGAACTAAGTTAGTGTACTTGTTCAACTGACCACGTTGTTCGATTAATGGAGTTAGTTGTTGTTGTTGTTGTTCTTGTTGTGCTGTTGGTTCGACGATTGAATCCTGTTGCAAGTCAAGTTCATGCTGGAAGGGAACTGGATCAACGAGGAAGTTCATATTGAGATTGTGAGTGGATTGAGTTGATCAAATGATTAAAAGAGAAACGAAAAGAATTCACTGATAAATCATCAAGACGAAGAAGAAGAAGGAGAGAGCCTTCAAAAGGAAGAAGAAGAAGAAGATTAAATATAAACTTTCGTTTGAACATACTCTAAGAAGAACCTCGGGTATTTATTTCCATTGATCATCGACACAACACCACCCATTTGGAGTTAATCAACTTGATCTCATTGAATTCAGAAGATGTGTTTTACCGAGATGAGGCTGAGAAAATCCAGAGATCACAGCTATAACTCTACTACAGGCCATAGGAAAGGGATTTCCGACTAACTACTCCATGGGAGTTGTGGCGCTAACAACAACAACAACAAAAGAAAGAGGCATCATGTTATCTTTGCTCGTCTTTGGGGAAAAGTACATGTGTACATGTTTGGAATAAGTGATTATTCCAAAATATGAGACAAGACCTACTGTGTCTCATTTTATGAGTCCAAAAATCATAAGACCATCCACATTTAAATTGCAGGATAAACCACAAAATCAAATGCATTAATGGTCCTGGGTTAAGCCTGGCTTAAAGTTCTGAAAAGCTGAAAAAAAAAGAAGAAAAAAAAAACTGACTAAATCCGCAACTGTGGAAGTTGAGACACTCACATTAACTGCCTATGAAACATGACATTGCTCATCAGCTCACCTTTATCTAACCTTGGTTTCAAGTTGACCTGAAACCTGACCAAACAAATGCAGATAAGTGGATTGTTGACTCACTTCTTACAAAGTTTGAGGCCCTTGGAGGCACTCATCCAAACCTCATGTTGACCACATACATATATATTTTTTTTTGGAAAAGTAGTAAGTTGGCCCCCCCCCCAAAAAAAACACATGTGCACCTCTATGGTTAATTTTTGGCACTCATTCAGAAGTTATGTGTACCACACTGCAAAACAAAAACTCACTCAAAACTGCCTGCAGTTGACATGCAACATGCTTCAGCCAAGCTGTCATCCAAACTACACCTGTTTGTATATGTAGACATCTTCCTGGGAGTTTCTGCATGTCAACTGCAGTCAATTGAGCTAGTTTTGCTTTGCAGTGCCACTTATTTGGAACAGTAGTAATTCACCAAATATTCTCATTTTTCTCACATGAGTCCCACAATTCTTGGACCTCTAATCAGAACTCAATCATACCTACCTTCTGCATCATCTTTTAGATCTTCTATGCAAGCAGTGTGGTACACATGAACCAAGCAATAGTAATAATGATGTCGTTCCACTTATTTTCAATCCTGTTCATTTCTTTCTCACTTTGCACTCCCAATTACTACACAATTTTTATTCATTTCAATTATTTTTCTCATTGTTTCTTGAGAGGTTTCTTCATGGGAAAACAAATGCCGGAGAAAGGGTAAATGACTACAATCAAGCCTTGAAAATGAACAAGACAAAGTAGTGCCTATAGACACTACTGTATGGAATTTGGGGCTGCTCCAGACTTGCAAGAAGCCAGATTGGAGAATTTTGGATCAAGAATGCGCACCAAAGGTGTGAAAGACCAAGGCAGGGTGTACATGCTGAAAGATTCACATTAGTATGATGACATAAAAAAAATGTAATGATTGCTAACTCAGACTCCATACTTCCATGCTTTCCATGTGTGAAAAATACTTTGGTGTATCCTTTTAAAAGCTTCTATTCCTCTTGCATCTTCCTCATCTGCTTCCTTTTGGCACAAGTTGAGAAAAACCTTCCCTTCTTTTTTTTGAGGAAAACCTCCTGAATATAGTTGTCCATTACATTAAATAAATCCTTCACAATGATCTTAATCTTGGCTTCTTCTTACTCGGTCTTTGAGCAATGTTTTGGAACCAAGTTTTATCTCCCATTGGAGTTCATTTTCCAAAGACATATGATCTTCTTTCCACGTTCTTCTCCAGAATTTTTGTTTTTCAACCCCAAAAATATCCACAGAAAACTCTGCAAAAGTCCCTGTTGTCTTGACATTTGCATCCAAGTCTGTGACAACAAAGTAGCCTGGTCCTTAAGAAATAAGAAGATAATTAATATCATTTTGTAACAAAGATATAATCACAATGAGAGTGAAACTCAATGTAGCAATCAATGAAATGGTAGGCCATGATCAGCACATTAAAATTGAGGGATAAGTAAAAAAAAGAAGAAACAATTACACAGATTAATGAAGGGAGCCCAATGCAGAAATTCCTGCCAGTGCAACCAGCATTTTCCCCTCATGCAAGTCAAAAATACCCTCCCACCAAGTTGCCAATGATTGTGATGTTTATCTTACCTACTTAGTTGGCACAATAAAATCCACATCTCCTCCAGAATGTTGACAATCTTGAAGCACAAATCTTTGAACTGGACCGGCATCATCCATTTGGTCAAATTCAAACCAAAAGAATATCTGTGCCTTGAAGTCTTCAGAAGCTCATTTTCCCTCTTCAATGAACATTAAATTAATCCATTTTTTTTTTTGGTTCATTATTGCTGTGAAATCTATTCCCAAAAAAACTAGTTTTCAACCACTCGAGAAAATCTCTTTTCACCCATTTCAACCAAAGTCTCTAAATTTTCCTTGAATTGATTTATCACCAAAAGAAAACAAAAAAAATCTCTTCATTGGCCAAAGAATTATTCTTCATCTTCATCCAACACTTCTTTGCCTTAAGACTCACCTCAGGGCCTTGATCACTTCTGCAATAGATTGTTTGGTTGGATGGATTCTGTCTACAACATTGATATTTCTATCTTATGCTGCTGCTGGGTTTGTGGGGAGGGGACCTGTTGAAAAGGTGGTTTATTTCACCTTGTGGTATGATGATTTTGTGAGACACATTGCCAGATGATGATGGGTGCTGCCAAAGTTTTCTGGCATTGGAACCTCCTCTCACCAGACCCAAAGTGAAAGAAATGTGTACATGTTGCCTTTGCTTTTGGCCTGGTGTCTGGAAAAGATTATTTATTTATTTTTGAGTGTGATAAAATGCCTCCAACAGCTTCTTGCACCTTCAAGGGGTTGGTTTCCATTGATAATCACCTGTATTTCATCATCATCTTTGTCTTTGGTTGAAATTACTTGTATGACATTTTCTTCTTTGTTGTTGTTGACTTTTTAACTCTGTCCTTCTCTCTGTGCTCCTTTCGCTTTGCCTTTTCTTTTCTTTGGTAATCTAATCTTGTCTTCAATGTAGTCTGTGAGTAGTGAATCATGTAATTACATTTCAAACTATGCATGTCTAATTGGCCTTAGTCACTAGTCTTGTAATGACTTTTTCACTCTAAATGTATCTCCTCGTTTATCCAGCTCTTTTATTGACTTCAAGCTATCCTGTCTCAGATTAATAACCTGACCCAGTGTGGGTGTTCCTGTTTTGAATTCTTAGAATTTTATGTTTTATTCTTCATCATCCGGCAACCACTTTTAGCTTGTTTATTTTGATTATTCATATTCCTTCTCAACCACAATTTGAACAGCTTGGACTTAGCCTATTTACTTAGTTTAGTTTCAAGCCAATCAAAATTATCAGTTCTCCACAATTTTTTTCCGCCAAACAGTTCTGATCCAGTAAGAATTCCCATTCTCACTGTCCCCTTGCAAGTCTTCCCTGATCAACTCAAGCAAAAATTCAACAGTTGTTGATCATCAAATTCTTGAATTCTATTTCAACAACCAAGAGGTCTTTCAATTTGGTCAGTCAGTACATGTGTTGAAATGCACTACCAAATCACAGCAAGAATGGGAAGATACATGACATGATCCACCCTTCAGATGAGGCCAAAGGATCTTCAATATGGATGAAACAGGATAGGAGCACCAAGTTTGTCCAAGAAGACATGATCCACTGAAAAACACATCATAATAAATTTCTATAATGAGTTGCTGTTATTAGGCTGATTGAAAGCAATCTGACTTGCATGATCCGGGTAGCTGTAAAAAATGAAATCCAAAGAATCAAGGAAACCTGGTGTGTATTTTTAAGCTTTATTTTTCTACAATGATGGGAAAAGCTGACTATCTGGTCTTTAAATCCCCTCCCAACGTGTGAAAGTGGAGTTTTTTATGCTGGCTCAAATTTGTCACAAAATATCTTGACAAACTAATTTATCCTTTGTTTCTCAGGGGGAGGAATATATTGTTACTTGAGTAGTTTTTTAAAAGCCTCTGTTTAGTTAGTGATGTGCATGTCCTGGTGTGCTGTTTATACAGTTGACTACCAGAATCAGTGTCATATTTTTTATAGATAAGCTTACATGAAACAATTATTGTATAAAACATCTGACCAGTATAAAATGTTCTCATGCCTCTGAGACTAGAAATAGTGAGCAAATTCAAGGTTGATCTTGTGCCATTTATGTAAGAAAATCCCCCTCCTGCTCTCACACCAGGAAAAAAACAAAGGCAACATGTACACATTGCCTCATTAGGTACAAAGGGGACCCTTTGTACATAGCAAGGCAATGTGTGCATATTGCCTTCACTTTGGGTCTGGTGTCAGGATAATCCTTTTAAAAAAGGAAATTCCAGAAGTCAGTTAGGGGTATGTTGGCAAAAACCTTGACATATGCAGTAGCTTTTCCTTTGAAGGCCTTGAGGACACAAAAATAGCACCAGTAGTGTTTAGGTGAAAATCTTCTCAGGTCCCTGTGTGTCACACTTCCCCATTGATTACTAGTTTAAAATCACTCATAATAGCAAACATAATCAATCCAATAAATTTTATTCATCGGCTCTACACACAATGAGGCCTCTAAACTTCCTCTCCAAAAGCCACAAAATGCTTCCCTAAAACTTTATGATCCAATGGCTAGTTATACACATTCATTATTCACAGCCTAGTTATTGGCCCAAGGGACTGGCATACAGCCAAGAAAGAATTGCAATGAACAGCTCCCTGGTGTGACTTCATGATGGCATTTTGGGATCTTAAATTTTTGAAATTTGTTCAAAAAGCTGTGTACTTAGAGAGAGAGGCACGGAAGGAAAAAAAAACTGGAAGTCCCTTGGGCCATGTACTAGGCTGCTGTTCATGAAAGTGTAGAACTAGGAAGTGGATCATGAACATTTAGAGACTAATTTTGTGGATTTTAGAGAGGAAGTAGTTTGAGGCCACATTGTGCGTGGAGTCAATGAATCATATCTATTGACCATATTTCTGCCATGGTGATTTCATGCAAGAAAAGAAAGAGGGTGATAGGAGATGCTGAGTTTGAAAGACGAGCTGGGGACAGATTCTTCTTCTGAGGATTGTTTGATGAAGAAGATTCTCTGAATCAATGATTCATTTAAATCTGAGGAGCATAATTAATAGGACACAACTAGAGAGCCCCCCCATTGGCAAGATTCAGGGGGGGGGCTAGACAAACAGAACAAGTGACTGAAAACTGGGACAGGAACAGAACTGGGTGTTATGATCCTGTAACCCCCTCTGGGACTCGCCAGGGGTTTCTCAACTGGGGGAT
>LAVV01011441.1:17246-28566 GCA_001263375.1 Puccinia sorghi
GGGGGAGCAATATGGAATCTTCCCAAAGGAGGGGAAGGTGAAGTGTGTGAACAAAAATAATGATGGGTAAGGATGTTCAATGACTACTTTCACACTGTCTGTTGTCATGGGAAAATAAATGATCAAAGGTGACATTCCTTGAAGGGTGAGAAAATGGCTGATCCAGAGGATTCCAAAGGGTGGGAACTGATTGTTGTCTGATTTTTGGGGTCTTCTGCTCTGTTGTCCTTTTGTCCCTCAAAATAGAGAATGCTGAATATCTTCTGTTCCAATGGGAATTGATTCATTCTGTCAGGGGGTAACCTGGGCTCCTGAATCTGTTTCTGATGTAATATTACTGATATTCTTGGTGGATTTTGATTTTTTGGTTTGTTGAAGCTGAAAAACTGGATTACCACAACGTTGAGTGACTCAAGTGGCAACAGAATCATTGTTTGGAGGGTGCCCTCTAAAGCTGCTACTGGGGTGGATATTCAGACAGTGAGGATAAGGGATTGGATTGCATGAGGGTCCTTTAGCGGGTCTGCTGAACCCCCACAAAGGCCCACAAGCCTCTAAATGATCCAAAAGCAGCCTGGTTGTGGGGCTGCTGGAGATTTTCTAAGCCCTGCAAACCTGCTCCCCATACCACCACCACCTTTTAACACCTGGAACTCACACTGCTAGCTACTCTAACATAAATTACACATGCCGCCTTTGAAATCAAACAACTTGACGCTGACACTGAGCTAGATCTCAAAGGCAGCACATTTTTTGACTTTCACCTCTTCCAAGTAATTTGTATGGGATTAGTGTTTGAGGTTTGGAAGTGAGGAGAAATTATTTATGAAAAAACAAATCAGGAGGAGGAGATATAAGGTTTTTAATCAGGTTGAAGAAGGAAAGTATTGAGTCTAAAATGGGGTTTTCCTCTTTATTGATTATAGGAAGTGAGTGGACAAACCATGGACCAGAAGAATATACTATCATGTCTAAACATTGTATTCCTCACCATTTTTAAATTACTTGGAATCTTTAAAAACTGCTCAAAGATTCCCATTCAGCTACTCTGAAAGTTCCAAAACAAATATCTCAATTTCAATGGGAATCAACTATTATTACAGTACACAATCCTCTCCTCAGAACTCTTCACATCCTACAACTCTTTGCTCTCAAACTTCCACCCAGTCACCACTTGGGGAGTACTGAGTTCAGAAGGAACAATTTTTTTGATGATGGGTAAGAGGGAATCCACATTTGGAATAATCAGATTTGACCCAATAATTTGTCAGATGTGTGACAATTCTAGGTGTATTTTCCTTCCTATTTAGATAGAGCTGATGAAAGAATGAATTTCACTCTTAAACTAGAAATAAACAACTTAATAATAGAGAAAAAATTATCAATATTCTGAATTAAGATAGTAGAGCTATTATAAAAATAATATTAATACATTAATAATAACACTACGTTAATTATTAAATAAGATTTTCTGAATCCAGGAATTTCCACTGGTTGAGTGATGTGTTGAAATCAATTGGTGAATTTTTGAAGATTAAGAGTTTATTGGAGGTGATTTTTTGTAGTGTTGTGTAAGTTGATGTTGATTAATTTCATTTTAAGTGAGTTGATTAAAAGTATTCTTCTCAGAAAACTTGAACACAATTCAGAATCAATTTAAAACTTCAATTTTGATGTCCTCACACCGCAATGACTTCAATCTGCTTCTCTTGCGCTCAGGATGTTCTTCAGTTGAGGTGTGCTCTATTTCACAGTTGCTGGTAACTCCAACAAGATGTGACTGGGTGGATGTAAGGATAGCGTAATGTAGTTATGTGGAACCAGTCACCACTTTTATAAAACAGTGCGTGGTGAGGAAATAAAATTTAAAATAAATGTTTTCTATGATGGTACCTTTGGAATCACCATATTTGAACTAGTACTTTCTGAGTTTTTGTCAGCCTCTATGGTAACAACCTAGTGTTTCATGGGCACTTGGTTGTGTTATGAGTGTTGATGATTTGTTTGGATGTGAAAGTTTTGATCAGAGTGTCTGTGTTAATTATCAGGGTAAGAGGTAATTGGCTCCAGTGATTAATCTGTAAAGCTCCCATCAACATTTAAAAGAAAGGTAAAACCTGTAGTATATGTGTATTCTTCCTTTTGAGACAGTCAGGGAATGTTTTGTGAGAAAAAAAAATTAAATTGACCAAAATTGCTTTGCAATCAGAAATAAATACATTCAGGAAGGCAGGTGTAGTACCAAAAATACTGATTTTTTTTTTGGAGAAACGAACTTGACTATTGAATTCCTTACCCTAAAAAGTGTAGTTATAGAAATTATTATCATCAAATTTGTTTCAATTTGACTCCCAAAAAAATTAATGAAAAACAAATCGGCATTTTAGTTATTAGACCTGCAACCCCCATTTGTGTACTGAAAAGTGGTTCCGCAACCCACCTGGACCAGTGCTGAAACGTTCTGTGAGTTTCGGATCCAAAGTGGGTGGGTTGCGTGCTGAACCCCATTTAAAAAATTGCCTAATATTTCACCTCCTAGCATACCAATCATAGAAATAACAAAGTGAATCTGAATAAACATTGAAGCAGGCTCAAACCAGTATGTGTTCAGCCATTACTAATGAGATCTTCTTTTAATTCCAGCCTCAATTCCAATTCACAAAAGAAATTTATTTTCTTGGCAAGTTTTCAGAAGAGTAAAAAAAAAGACCAACTTCTGGAATTTCATGAAAATATCAGAAAACCAAAGAAAACAATGTTAAATAAAATAAAGAGATAATACTGGCTTCTAAGAGTTGGCTTTCCTGATGAACCCTACCTTTTCATGATAAAAAAATTTCAAGTTTGATGGTTTGGTCAATCAATTGCTGAAGTGTTTTGAGTCACTGACCTGTGAGTGCGAGCTGGTCGGTGATGCAACTCGGAAGCCCTTTTTCAAAATGGAAATCAAAGGTGGCATCGTTCCAATCAACCCTTGATTGGAGATTTCAGAACTTGGTGATGTAAGTTGACCCATTTCTGTTGTCCTTCCTGGAAAGAGAGTTTAGCTTGAATTCATTGTTTCTTATGCCAAGACTACAAAACAAATAGAAAAAATGATCACCAAAATAATGTGCAGCCTTTTTTTAAAAGCCTCTAGGATATTTAATACAAGAATTAGTAAGAGAAAAGTTGATTTGGACAGACATCCCAAGTCGGCAAAAATCTTGACTAATGGAATTGTTGTGATTAAGATGATAGATTGCTAACTGGGGAATGTACAAAGGTGCGGAGGCTGAAGATAATCCCCCAGTTGGGGAAACCCCTGGCAAGTCCTGGAGGGGGTTACAAGATCATAACAGGTATAGCCCAAAGGGAACACGCCATTTTTGATAGGCCAGGAATTTTGGTGCAGAAGTTTACCCAAGTTTCAGCTAAATTCCAAGGACTGAATATGGCCTCTAGTTACACCTAGTTCCAAAACAATGCCAAAAACAATGTGAAAAATACTCTTCATGTTTTGGGAGTTTTCATGATGTTATATTTTTGGAAGTTGAGGATATTTTTTAGTGTTGATGAAACATAGAGAAATAGGAAGTGGAATGGCCAAAAGGTTTGAAAAGTATTCCAGAGGGACGTGCAAGCAGGTGATTTTTTGGGCTTCCCTCTATATAAGGAAAAGGTGTGAATTTGGGGGGTTGTGAGGGTAACCCCCTGATCTTTTGGGGGCTGAAAGAAGTTGTTTTTTTGTTTTTCCTGGGAAAATCAGGATAAAGCAGAATGCTTTATCCCCTTATAAATCTTCTTGTGGAAGGAAATACTTTAAGCAGGGTACAGGAAGGGCTGTCTGGGGTTCTGTGACAAATGATAAGGGGACTTTAAAAACATGTAAGAATTATGAGATTAATTTAATGACTAGGTAGTTTCTATTTATAGCACTGGATAAGGCTTGATACTGGTGAAAAAGCTTGGGGAAAAGAGCCACAGGAAGCAAAGGTACATCCTTTATATCTGTTACTGATATAATTTTAGGCCGTGTTGGGTACCATCACATATACAGGAGTAATAATGCACATTCCATGAATAAAATCACAACAATTAAAACAATTGCAACCGTAATGGTACTCAGGGAAGGAGATAGGATAAATTCAATGCTATGACAATCTTTTTTGATTTAGAAAGACATGTTGAGTAATCAAATGGAAATAGTAGTCTTGAACCAGAATAAAGTGTAATGATGCTATTATCACTGCAAAAAAAACTTGCTCAACTGCCTGAAGTTGACATGCAGAAGCTCCCAGGAAGATTCTGTTTTTACTCCAACCTTTCTCCAAGATTGATTCAAACAAGCTTTGATGCACACTCACTGTGCATATTTCAAAGTGACTGTGAAAAAACATCTACATATTCAAACAGATGGAGTTTGGATGACAGCTTGGCTGTAGCATGCTGCATGTCAACTGCAGGCAGTTGATCAAGTTCTTTTGCAGTGTATGGTGCTAAATTAGACCCAAAACATTCAATCTAATGACACTGTTGATGAAAAGGGTATCCCATCTCTCCTGAATGTCAGTATGGTTTCTGAATGTTAATTTTTTTGCTTTTATCTACATTATTTTGCTTTATTACACCAATCTTTATGATGGTGCCAAAAAAAAGCCTTATATTTTGTTATAGTTTTGGGTTTTCTCTGCATAGTATCAATCTGAAAATAATAATAAAAAATATCTGTTCCTTTTTGTTTAATTTTGTCATTGAGATGACTAATGGAATTTTATCAGAGGGAGAATGGATTGGTAGGCTCCCAATTTGGGCTTTCATGAAACTCAAAAATGAGAAATACTGCTTGAAACTTTTTGTCACTTAATGGCTGGATAAGGAATTAAGATTCAGATTTCAAGTACCACAAGTTAGGGGTGCCATAAATTGATAAAGCCCACCAGTTGGGCCCATATTTTTGTGGCAGGTATTGCCATATGTTTGATTTATTCCACCAGAAAGTGTTTTCAGAATATCTTGGGTGGCTAGTGATTATTCTAAATGGGCCTGGATCCAGCTTCATTTTATCAAAGGCAATTTGTGAAAAAAAAGCTTGCATCTATGTAAGCCTTCTATGGTTGGCCTTGAAAGGCATTTGTGCCCATTTTGGATATGTATCTACTCTTGCAATGAGGGTGTGTATGTCCATCCACCACCACAAAGGGCAAGGAGTATAAATTGGACACATCCCATAATTTTCTTATTCAATAGAAGTAATTCTTGGCTTTAAAACTCATCTGCAAGATGGTGTCAATAAAGAGCTGGAAGCATTGGATAGCAATCAAATTTGCCTTTTTCCAGCTAGTTTTTCTTGAGTGTTACATCTGGTATCATTGCAACAATTCAAATACGTTTTTTCAAAACATCATTAAGGTAGTCCTCTTTTTGTTTCAGGGATCAGATTTATTAGAACTATAAGCTCAGCTTGATTGAATATCCCGCTGTAAACTGTATATTTTTAGGGCTTTATTGAGGCATTGGTATTTGCAAGTTTATAGGATACTTGTAGCCTTGGTTAGGGGAAGGAGAAGGTTTATCAAATTTGAGGCTCAGGTCCATTCAGCTGGAAATAGCTAAATCATTAAAACTTCTTCATTCTGATTACAAAAATGGGTTCAAGCTAGTTGGAGTTGGATTAAATTATAACACATCCTAAAATTAAAGTTCCACCTAGTGGAAATATTAATATCAACACAGGCAAAAATTTCACCAAAATCTCAATGATCTGGCAAAAATCTGGCTATGAAAAGTCAACTACTTCCTGGATTTTGTTGTATTTTTTTAAAGAGAATCAGACATTACACAGTCTGTGGATCTTCTGCAGCACTTTTTTCAAGTTAAGACCAAATCAATCAGGGTCCAAGGTCAGCTTGTGGACCAACATAGGGGAAATTAGATCTCCTTTGGTGCTGTCTTCCATTCTGCTTACCAACATGTTTGCCTTGGTTCTCCAGGACTTCCAAGCCATCTTTGGCAATGAGACTGATAATGTGTCAAACACACCCAAGCAGATTTTGTTTCTGTCTTTAAACAACAGTAAAATCTGTTGAACCTTACGGATCAATTTGTGGATAGTGGAAGTGTTATCGACAGTGATAGTATGAATTTCGGAGAGGCAATGATATCCTTCAAGCACTCAACAATTGCAAAAGTGGCAGACGCATCACTTCCTTGGTTCATGCAACATATGCTGCTTCGTGCACTCCACATGCTCTGTTGAAGAATGGCGCAATAATTTTCTTCTTGGTGATCCTTGACATGAAATAACGGAACTGGTGTGAGCAAACATACAGGATTACACGACTAATTGAGTACATGGACTTGGGGGGATAATTATTGAAGTAGGACGATAATCTCGACTTCTTCAAAGCTTATAATGGAGCTGCATCGTCTATATATAATGGAGATTTTAGAGGACTCATCCTGACGATCTGAGCAGTTGTAGGACATCGTTTATAAGGGGAAAAGTACAGAAAAAGGTTAATATTTTGTTGCAGCGATCGAAGGATAAGGATGTTGAAGATTGATACCATCTTCAGTTATTGTCACGCGACGTAGTAGTAGTACTCGTCTGGAAGAAGAGGAGAGTAAGTTGAGCATTAACTGAATAATTCAAGAATAAGGAAGAGAGAGCACGTACCGAGCAAGGGGGTGTAGTCAGAGATGGCGGTAGAAATGAGATTGAAGATAGGGACGGAGTGGAATTTTCGGGAGATCTGGATGAGTTTTGGTTTGGTCCAGAGGAGCCAGAGCGGGCCGCGGAGGAAGTAGGACCAGAAGGCAACCCGCCTTGCGTCCAGCTCGTTCCGCTCGAGCTCCGAGACAAAGCTCTGGAAGGCTGCCCGCCGCGGGCTTGGGAAAAAGACCGGCGGCGTGAGCTGGCGTGAGTGCGGGTGCCGAAGACCTGATTGGCGCAATGAGTATGACAAATACTCCAGCGACAAAGAGCACAGAAATGGGACCGTATGGCGGTGGCCGAACCGGTTGATTGTAAGAACTGTGAAAGTCATTCAGTTTTCATCTGCATTCTTTTTTCCTTTTTCTTTTATTTATTTTTTGAAGTAAAGTGAGAGGTTTTAGTTAAGGAAACTAGGCTTACCATATATGACTGGCCTCAGAATCCAGATAATTTCTGCCAATCGGTCCTTGCTGGATTTTGATTTTCTGACCAAGTCGAGTGGCTTGAGAACCTCTTCTAAGGTCAAAGCTTTTCGAGAGAGGTAATCGTTTACGACGGACTTGCCGTTACCCATAAGGGGGTCATTAGGAGGAGAGCGGAGATTCGCGATCAAGGGACGGACGATCCCGGTCCGTTTACCAACCCAAGTCGACTCTAAGGTAGAAGCATGCGAAGATGACGGGGAGTTTAAGGGGTTTTTGTCCATGTTACTCGAGGAAAATTGATGAGACCAGAGATCATTTGCGGCGGTGGTAGACGCGCCCTTAGAGTGATGGGCTTCGAGTGTGGCAGGATCGATGCTTCGCTCCGGGAGAGGCGGATTGACGAGCATTCTGCTGGTCAGATCGACCAGCTTGAGTCTCAAGAGTGCCTTGATCAACTCTAGCATTAACACCACCCGCCATCGTCTCTTCGAGCCCAATCTCCGTCGAGCCAACATCTCGATCAGCAGTTGGCTGTGCGAGATGATGGCTAATGCGTGTGCCAAAAAGTTGTACGTCGACGAGACTGTGCACCATGCCGAGGTGTAACGAGCGTGAGATGATTGCCCAGGTTTTTGGCATGCGGGTAGGCTCGTGACGACCTTGGTAATGACTCGATCATGATACAAACTAAGCAAATTCAGAGCCGTGTATACTGTTTGTTTTTTTCTCAAGTGTCAGCCTGATGCATTGAATTGATAACGAGCAGATTCTACTGACGAGATTCAGAGGCCAACTCGGCATCCTTGAAACGGCCGGGTAAGAACCAGGTCAAGGATCTCAGAGTGGACTCGATGGAGGTGATCCGGGTGGCATTACTGAGTAAGAAGTCCTGATAGGTAGATGACATAGATAACCGTCTGTAAATCTGGAGCGAGCATGAAGCACCCGGTATCAGTCCTCCCTTCGAGCAATCAAGTAGTCTTCGACACACCTTTCTTTGAGATAATCGTTCAACGAAACTTGTGTCTATGCCGACGCCCCGTCGTTGATTGACCCGCTGGCTGAGTTGGCTAATTTGATTACGTCATCGATCTGGCTTTCCCCGTGAGCTGTCCGACATCCGCTGCTCCGGCCACTATTGTCGGATTCGTGGTCACCCACAGCACAATTAGATCCAGTGCGTGGTAGAACAGCTTCCATAATATATTGGAACGCGTCAATCGTGATCGCGTCAAAGAACCTCGGCGAGAAACAATGGCCGAAGATGACATCAACCCCTACACGCAATTTGGGCAAAACAACGAGGAGCTGTAGAAAATGCAGGTGAATGTTTTTCTGAGGATTAGCCAATGTTAATAAACTGTGGAACTCAGTGCAGAATAACTCTTCTATTCAACGCGTAGATTTGCTCATCCAAAGGTTTTCGAGTTTGCAGAAGAAATGTGAAACGTACGTCGAGACTGAGCGTCGTGGCCCCATCGACATAATCGGCCAACACCACTCGAAAGAATACCACTGGCTTCGGCTACAATCCAGCCTTTTACCACACCTACAACAGCAAATCGATGACCTTTTAGATTCACTTCATCTATCTAAGCTCATCTGCCCGAAAATATTAAACTCATACCAAGTCAATGACCAATACCTGAAAGAACTCAAGATTTACAGAATCAATGGCCTGCACAATTGTTTCCGACAGGCGTTACAAAAGATCGCCATCTTCTCTGGAACATCCTCTGAGCCCATCCAACAGCTGAAGATGGTAAATAAACAGTTCACCGGCAGATTTAGAACCCGTGTGGCCAACACCGGAGCCACATTGATGAATGTTGCATCTCTTGTCTCGAGTAGTGTTCAAACGATACTCAAATGGCTACAAGGATCGGAATTCGATCTAGTTCAAGATGATTCACCACTTATTACGTCACTGGATTACAAGCCCCTAATTGACATGCGAGTGCCAGAACTGATGGCGCTGATCAATGCAACGGCTCGCTGCGAAGAGGACGGAGACCATTTCGCATGGGATGAATTTGGGATAGAACCCCTGACCAGCAAATCAGACATCGAGGTGACCAAATTATTGATACCAATCTTCAAGCTCTGTAGACTGTTTTTCAAGCATTTATCTGTACCGGGAATCGACAGAAAGTCACTGCCACTCTACACCCACATGTCTTCCCAGCAACTACGCATCATCACCGAACTACCATCAGCCGTCCATTTTCATCTCGATGCAATCATGGATAACCTTCGAGTTTCTGAACTTGGAGAAGTTGTTGACCAAGTCATAAACCTCGAAGGAACCTTCGGTGCTGCTTGTAATCTCATCCTCCTTCACTTTGCTCCTATTGTCCCGAACTCCGGCTGCTCTCCTGTTCGAGATGAATTCAGGAACTGGCTTACTACGTGGAAGACCCAATTTAATATAGCTGTCAGTAATGTTGTGCATTGTATTCAATAAGGTTTGGACTTGATTGCTAAAAGTAGAACCAGACTGAAAATAACAGAAGATTAGAAGAAGAAGAGAAAGAAAAAGTAGAAACGTTAAAAAACTAAATTAAAGAAAATAGAATAAATATACAAGAAAAAGAAATCAAAAAGACAGTATGGTGAACCCAACGCCAGAAGACTTCTAGATTGTCCCAAATCGCTTAGCTCAAGTCAAGAACATGCTTGCTCAGTTCCAGACTACATGACCAAAACCAAATCTCACTCAATCAGAACACGGCCTGGTCTGGACATTCATCAAGTCCCCGGCAAAAATCCATAATGAACAAAACCCTCGAAAGGCCGTCCTCCATTATGACGGGTTCAACTTCCAAATGTGGGAAAGGGAACTTAACAGAACCTTACGTTATGTCTTTTGGCCAGCCGGCAAAGGCGTGTTCACTCACAGCAAAGAAAACTTCGAAACGCAGTCAGACACCAAAAAAGACGCAATCACCTGTGTCATTTGTTCATCCATTCATGACACCCTACTTGCCATCATGGAGAGTACCTCGAGCAGTGTCCCATTTGAGATGCACAAACTCATCAAGGCCAAGTGCAGTCGATTGGACCGCCAACACAAAATGGCCCTTGTCCAAGGTTTCTCTGATCTGATGAAGAAGAAACTGGGGAGTGAGCAAACACTTGGACGCTGGAGCAAACTAATGGCAGAACTCACACCACTCAAACTCATGATTGACGAAGTGATTGGTCTCTGTATGCAGAGCAACATCTAGACTCTGTGAAATCACCTACGTTCACAGACGTAGCGACAATAATCCAGTCCGCTTCTAGCAAGCAAAAAGTAAAGGCAGACCTAGCCATTGAAAGTTACACACTGATGAACTTAGACTCTATTCAAGTGGTCCGTTCTTACCCCCAACGCTATGCGCCTCCGCACAAGAGGAACACTACCTCAGCTCAATATGAGAAACCATTGACCTTGCTCTCTATTGATAAAGCTCATCAATTTTGTGGTCGGTCCCAAACCAACGCCCTCAAAAAGAAGTAGGGTGACAATTACCACTATTGTCAGCAACATGGCATTGGTACAACAACTGTGCGGCCTTCTGGAGCGACATCGGACATGGAATGATTATCTCTCAATCAAAAGATTTCAATCACCCTACATTGAACTACATTCCAAATAACCCGTATGGCGGACCAGCACGTGTTCGACAAGTCGATGTACCTGAAATCAGTGATGGCAAAATACCACTTGATTTGGGAGCCACCACACACATGAGTGGAACACTCAGTCTATCCATTAATCGAGAAAAACTACAACACTTGAGAAAATTGTACCTAGCCATCATTGACTGTGCTGTGAACGTGGAATACAGGGGCACATTGAAGATTTAAACAAGGAAGGGGGCAATCTTGATCAATGATTTCTTCTCACCATGCCAAATTCCATGTCAAAACATGCAAAGTGGTATGCAGTTAAATTGTGTGTTACTCTGGCACTATCACCAGGGGACCATTCCTGGCACTTCCAGGGAAGTGCCATAAATCATGTTTTTTCTGAAACATTTCAGAGACTATTTAAAATGTTGACAATAAAAGAAGCAGAAAACAGTTTGATGTATCTCTGAATGCATTGCTGAATTCATGTGTCAGTTAACTAGAAATCAATCTGAACTATTGATTAAGCTAAATTGTATTCAAATAAACCCCAAAATATATCAATATAAATGGGAATATCAAG
>LAVV01011452.1:0-11319 GCA_001263375.1 Puccinia sorghi
AAGGTTTTTAGGACAAGATTTGACGCCATTACTCACTATCTTCTCAGGACCAAATACATCAGAGACTTGGAGGAATACAGGGACCAATTACTGGAAGTACTCAACCCAGAACTGGAGACAGCCGTGACCAGGGAGCTCAGCAAGGACAACAAGATGACAGCCACGACAGATGGAGGGGAAATTCTCCCTGATTCAGCCACCATCATTACCTATATCCACAGAGAAGTTCAGCAGGCCTCAGTAATGAAGAGAAGACAAGCTTTACGCACCAAGGAACCTTTGAAATTGGCCAACACTGCTCCCATAACCACAGCTCCTACGGCAGATTGGGAAAAGAAGTTAGACACAGTCACCAAACAATTAGCAGCCTTCACCTCATGGAGAAACCCGCCTTGGGTGACAAGACAATCATGAGGAGTTCCCCACTTACTCCTCATTTCAAGTACCAGGGAGGGGGGATAGGCACATGAAGCTACATGTAGTATAGATTTGTTTCATGTTTTCTTTTTCTTCTTCAACAAAAAAGCAATAAAATTGGCTGCTCTATGTACTCGGGCCTCAAGGGAATTGCAGGGGAAAGGAAAGAAAAAAAGAAAGAAAAAAAAAAAAAAAGAGAGTGAGATAGATAAATATGATTAACAATAAATAAATGTATACAATAATAATGAAAATAATAATAAAAGAAGTTCAAGAAAAAAAAGCCGATGAGATATGAAGAGAAGATATAGAAAAAGGAGGAGAGGGGAAAAGTGAAAAATAAAGAGGAGGCGAGATTGACTTGAAGGATGGAGAGAAAGTCTTACGAGGAAATCGGCCGTCAGGATACACAGGATTACTCGCGGATGATACATATGGAATTAAGATATATGTATAGAAACGGCAGGCGGAAAGACTCGAGTAAGCAGAAAAAAAAGTGACAAGAGAAAAAAAGCAAAATACGAAAAAAGGGAAGGATGAGAAAGGTGAATCGAAGAAATGAGCAACAAGAAAGGAAGGGAAGATTGAAAGAAAGGGGATGAGAGGGAAGGGGATCAAGATAGAAGAGATTGCCAGGAAGGGGATTAAATGAGGGTACTCATGGAGCTAGATTTTTTGATAGAGAGGTCGATTCTCCCGGTGTGAGAAGACCTCCTCCTTTTCTGATCCGAGTGTTTGAGTTGACGCTGATGGGCATGAAGGGTGAGCATCTGGAGTTTCTTGAACTCCTTCAACCAATTGGCCCACTCTTTTTCGGCCGCAATTGAGTTAGGAGCAGCAAGAGGTAAGCTTCCGGTAATGGTGGTAGTGGTGCTACCATTGACCAGCGGCGATGAGTGCGAGACTGTGCTCAAGTACACCGTTTGATCCTGCGCTGTCTCCTCCCGACTTGTTCCCAATGACACCTTCCTCCCGGTCACCTCTGCCCGTGGGATTCCGGACAGCGGCTTCAGCTCGAGTCTTACCAACTCATCAAAGTCACCTATCAAAGGGAGGGAAGAAGTAATTTCATTGAGAAAGAGAATCTTTTTTGAAACGACGGCATCGAGTGCTGCTTACCCAACTGACCGCCCAGATCTGTAACACAAGTCAGCTTGCTTAGACCAATGCCTTCGAGGATGCGGAAGCGATTTAAATCGTCACACTTGCGAGAGCTAACTCTCCAATTCTTCTTAGACGGGGCTTCGCGGGTACAAAGGATGAGCATATCGGTCAAAAGAATCACTTCAACGTTCTCGGTGGGTGTTCCGCGGCCTTTAATAAGTTTATGGCTGCTGCGCTTAGACTGAAGGGAGCGGGGGGCCTTCAGCTTGGGGGGCTCGGAGCTGCTGATTGAGGGGGGGTCGCAGCGAGAGGTGCTCTGTATGCTGCAGCCGGATGTGGAGCGGGGCTTGGAGAAGAAATCCGTGATCAACATGAGCTTGGGCGAACTGGTGGCCTCGAAGGTCGTGTCGGTTTTCATCGAATGAAAACTAGATTGCGAGTGCGTCGTCTCGCTCGAGTCTGAGACCGGCGAGAGCGACCTGATGATGCCCCTGGCCGAAATGTTATGGTGGAATTCTCCGGGCAAGGTCCCACTGGGGAGATGAGATGAGCTGGACATCCTGCGGAAACCCGGCTTTCGCGCAGATAAGCTCTCCCTCGCTTCAAAATGGTGTGCTGTCGATGGAAGCTTGAGGATGTCCTTGTGGGATGGGTAAACCATCTGTAAGGTACCCCGGTTCACAATCTTCCTCCTCCGGTTGGCAAGGGTCAATCCTTCAGGCAAACCAATTAGACACTCTTCCAACGCTTTGAGCGCATCATGGTCATCCTCCAGTCCCTTGACGTCTTGCATGGAGCGGATGATCCCATCGGTCGCTTTCCAAAGGTTAGAAGTAGCCTGATGATCTGGATGCCCTAAAGGAGTGGTCTCACACAGTTGCTAAAATACAAAGAAATGATAATAATCAAGTCACTTTCGGAGTACATTTGTAGAAGACAAATAGATAACGTACTCGAAAAAACAAAGGGTACTTCATCAAACGCTGAATAGGCTTGAGCAGATAGCTGGTCAAAGTCATGGCGCCAAAGCCAGCAGTATGGCTTTGCATCCTAACAAAGGAACCAAAATGATCGATGGGGTCGAGTGAGAGGCGGTCGATTTGTTGCGAGACACGCTCGAAGCAGACCAAGTAGCGTTCATAGATCCTGAGTCGAGGCACGAAGGAAGCCATCATGTCCGCGAACTTGATCACCACCGAGGCTTTGTTCCGCTGCTTCTCACACATACGGTTGTAGCTCATCCCGATCACAATTTCCGAGTGAAAGTTCGCAATGTGATCCAAGTCGGTGAACAGTTTTTGGACCGGTTCAGGCACGCCAACCACCCATGTTCCATCCTGACACTCATCCCTCAAAGGGTCGATGAACAGATCCAATACCATTGCGAGACTGTCTAGGAAGGCTGTCTCGGTTTGGCACAGCTCCCAGATCAGCTGCTGCCGATGTACCTCAATGGAGCCCCAGGTTTCCAGAATGTGTCGATACTCGCGCTCTGAAATGGTAGTCCGCCAATTGATAATCTCCATGGGAGTCGTACTAGGCTTCTGGTAAGGGTTGACGGCATGTGGTGTGTTGAAGACTTTGGCCGAAGATTGGCGCGACGGCAATCGAGATGTGACCTGAGGAGGAAGTGGGGTAGAAGAGCAAAGTCTGGGATCCGACGGGGGAGAAGGAATTTTAGTCTTGGAGGTGATCGCCGAGGAATGCTTGATGGTGGGTGAGGGAGTGAGAAGTTGTGCAAGCCAGCTCAAATGAGTTCGCACAGATTTGAGGGGCGGTGAGCCATTACCATTGGCTCCGCCTGGCTTTGCAGCCAGTTTGTGATGAGACGAGAGAGGATTTGCTGAGCGTGACAGAGGGTAGATAGGGCGATTTGAGGTAGCAGAACGTCGAGGAACCGTATGCGCCTGCCTGTTTCCCATGGCACTCTGGCTTCGGCCCATGCTAATTGTCTTCTTGGTATGGTGTTCAGCCGCACCCACGGATGGCTGGGAAGAATAAGGAGGACGCGGGGGAGACGCTACAAAATCATTGGGTACAGCACCACAGTGTTCAAGGAGGGATTCTACCTCATGATCCGTGTCTGAATGCATGTTCTGGAGTTGACAAGAGGTGCGCGGAAGGGAGTGATAGCCTTCGGAAAGAGCACTGTAAGAAACCGAGCGATGCCAGCTGCTATCCCTAGCAGTAGTAGTACTGGGGAGATCAAATTCCGCAGATTGAATCTGACGAGAAACCGATGAGAGTGTTGACATGGAGCTATGAGGAGGATGGTTATTACTACTAATACTACTGTTTCTACTACGGGGGTGTTGGAGAGGCTGAACAGAGAATGATCGAGAATGGGACAATGAGCGACGTGTCCTTTGTATCTGGGTCTTAACGTATTGGGTAAATTTGGCGTTGGTGGGATTGGCAGAGTTTTGAAGAGGGAAGGCAAGCAGTTCAGAAGGGCAAGGTGAGATGGTGGTTTGATGCTCATAAAGAGCAGGCAGCTCAGAGGAGAAATGGGAAACAGGGAGCAGCGATGGATGATAAGAGGACGAGCTAGTTTTTTGGGGTTGTGGTGAGGTGAGTGGGCTGAGTGAGCGGGACTTGGGATGGCTGGAGTGGTGGTTGTGAGTAGAATGACGAGACTGGGTGTTCTGTTTGGTGAAATGAAGCGATTGACAATTTCTTAGAGGAGTTGTGAAGCTAGAGGATTGCAGACTCGGGCAGTGGTATTGAGGGGATGTGGTGGATGCATGGACCTCATCTGCCAACGAGGAAGATGAAGAGGAGACGGATGAGGATGATGTAGAGGAGCAGATGGATGATGGGAGCTTGTCCGAGGGACGGGGGCGGCGATAAACCAAGGTGGATTGGCTGGAATAATGTGTGATGGTATGATTTGGACGAGGCTTCTTGGAGTTCTGCTGATAGCGATGCGGGTAGTACTCAGTAGTAGGAGCAGCCTGGTGATGATAAGGGACAGTGCCAGAAGGTGGAGGGAAGGAGATAAGCCGATAATTGAAGGAAGCTGGCGCCGAGGCGAGTGAGTTGGGATGACGGTGAGCCGTTCCAGCCAAGTCCGACATTTGGTCATCATCATCATCATCTACATCATCCAAAGTCTTGCAGTTATCCAAAGAAGGGCATACGGAAAAGGAGGGCATGTTTGACCTGGAAGAAGGCTGACGGGTGTGATGGGGTCGGATGGTATCAAAATTAGTTTCGCCAAAATTCTGCGATTGATGGTGATCCGAGTCGAACGAGCCAGTGGTAGCACCGATGAGGGTGATACCCAAGCCGGAGGCAATCAGTGACCTGGGAGGCTTGCTGTTGCTACTACTGCTAGGACCATGAGACTGATATTGATGATGATGATGATGATGCCGGTGGCAAGAATGGAAGTTCCGGGCAGAGGCTCGGTTGTAGAGAGTTGATTTGACCTGCTTTGAATGACTGAGATCTGACGGGAGGAAAGAATGAGAAGATATCAAAAATGCTTGTCAGTGACACTGAAGCCATGAAGAAAACTCTCAAGGCGTCTGATGATGCGAGGCACAGGGCAAGAGGAGTTTGGCTGCTATAGTTTTGTTTTGCACAAATTATTCCAGCTTCTTGGCTCGTCCATCAGAATCTCTGCTCACTCTCAGTGCAATACCGCCACATCACACGCCTAGTTTTCCGATGAGCAGAGAGGAAAGGTTCACTGACCATGCTGAAGGATAGCTCGGAGTGATGAGCCAGGAAAAAATCTGATGGACATGGCGGTAGGGATTTCAAGGAGGCTGGAGATTCTTATGAATATTTATTATTATGAAATTGATGATGACTGGGGGGAGGGTACCTTATTCAATGTAATAAAGGTTCGATGGATGGAATGCTGTTTGCGAGATGACGAAGGGTGGTAAAGGAGGAGGGGAGAGAGTCAATAGGGGCGGGCACACACGCCTAGCACCCACTCGTGCTGGAAAGCAGAGGGTCGAAGCGGAAGCCCTCAAATCGATATGAGGGAAGAAACGTACTCACAGGCTGCTGTATGCGTTTATAACTAATTTTATGATTTTCTCTGTTAGGGTCGTCTAGCGCCCAGAGGTAAACTAGATCCTGATCATCAGTAAGGTGTATGAGTGCTTTTGTTCGGAATCAGTGGCTGTTGTAGAGGTCCGAGCAACTCCGCCCCAGCACCAGGTGGTGATGGTGATGATGGAACAACAAGTGCCGAGAGGGTATTTAGTGGTCGTAGAATTATTCTTCTTTCGAAGGAAAAAGAGGAAAGAAAGATGATTTCTTGTAGTCTTGAAGGAATCGGAAAGAGTTATAATAGAAAGCCGTCAGAGAGGTTCTGGATTATGAGTGTGCACGCATGATTGTGACTGACGATAGAGTGAGCAGAGATTCGGTGTACTGGATTGTATGCCGGCTGAGAACGCGGCGAGGAGGGGTTTGAGGGAATGAAGGGGCAGAAAGAAGAGCCGATGGAATTGGGTATCGGAGCGGTGGGAGAGCGATGAAGGCAAAGAAGCAAATGCCTGAGGGAAAGAGCTGGCTAAGCACGACTATCGGGTGGAATCGTACACACACACACACACACCATAGATTGAGGGAAAGTCTACATACACAACTATCAAGTGAGAAACTCCGATTGATGTAGAAACGTTGGGGGCGAGGTGGAAATTGGATGTTAACCAGAACTCCAAGGTTGAGCAGTATTTCTTTTTTTTTTTTGGAGTAGACGATGGAGACAGTGTGTGTGCTTAAAAGACTATCGCTAATATAACACTCTCACTTCAAAATTCTGAGCAACCCGAAGCCGAGGGCGAACGCGAGTGCTCGGCAACTGATTCAACCGACTGCAGGCAAGATCCCCGAGGTACAGTGTGCAGCTGGGCTGTTATACTATTATAAACGGGAAGGTAACGAATATGGGGCTAAATATGATAACTAGGCTTGGTAAGGGGTGGAAGTTGAGCTAATATGAGGATTATTATCAGCTAAGCAGTCTATCTATAAAGAGAAATGTGCGCATGTGGCCTGCACTATGCTATACGCTACTAAAAAAGACAACCCCAATGGGCAAAATAATGGAATGATTTGAGCGAATTTCACAAGTGTGAGCCATTCTCGATTAACGTGGCGAGAGTAGAAGAGTGTTAAAAAGACTTGAGGCATTGAAGGATATATTAGTTATCAAGCCAGTGGGGAGCAGCAAGCTGCAAGTTGCTGCACTGATCTTTCTTCGCTGCGGAGGCCTCCTCCATCCATCTCCATATTGGAGACGCCCTGCTCGATTCAGCCATCTGGAACCACACTACCAAAACCCCCCAAGTCCATCGAGTTGAAGTGTGTGAAAATCTTTATATTGTCTTGGATTATATTTGCGCGAATTATAACAAACTTAAATGCCTTGATAAGGAACCTTCCTCACTCAGTCACAGGCTGCGTGGCGACCATGCTGAAGTATTTTATTATTAATATAAAATACCTTGGCACCGACATGTCCCAAGGGAAATCTAACACTTCACCAGCCTCCAGAACCTTTAGCCAAATCATTTCATACTCACACTTTATAGGGAATCGGTCCCCAAGATAAGCTTTATCCCCCATCAGCGTATGGATGTACGCAAGTCCATGAGATTTATTTATCAGAAAGTTCATCCCTTCAATGAATCGCTGTTCCTGCATCAGGAGGAGGGGGTGGTGTAGTACATAAACTTCTCACGATGGATGACCGGCAGGTTATGGGAAGCGCGCCTTATTAATGACCGGCACCAATTACATTCTCCATAATCACCCGAGCGGTCTTCAGCTCCATGGTGTGTTGGCACAGTTTTCGTACTTCCCCCAATGGCCCATCCCAATGGAGCTCTAGTGGGAAGAAGATCTTTCTTATCTCTCATTCATGAAATTGATTCAATTGGAAACTCTTCATCCAATATTACCTCAACATGAGGGATCACTTTTTTTTTCTTTTTTTCTTTCTGTCACCCAACCTGACCTGAGATCATCAAGTCACACTATGAATTTACTGTATCGTCACCAGTGACAAGAACAATCACAAGACCAATTCTAAATTAGCTCAGAATTTCTCAGTCAAGTGAGGAACTAAATACATGATTGGATGTAGCAAGCCATAATTGTCCTATACATGATAAATCATTTCTTCAGCTTACCTTCAATGGTTTAAATACTTTGAATTAGTATATCTTAAGAATATAGGATAAGAAATAGGTACATTGAGGTGTGAGTAAAAAAAATAATCACACTTCAACTAATACTCATTTTGCTTGATTGCAGCCCAGGCTAACTTGCAGAATTCAATCAATCAACTTAAGATTTTGGGAAGTGAATCAGCAGGGATATGGTGGGAGCATCCCTAGCAGTGCCAAGGAAACATCCCTAGAATCTTTCTTCTTTTCATAAATCCAAAGGCAAAAGTTATAAACAGTTTTTGAGATCCTTTTGCAATTTATTTTGAGTGTCTGTATTAGGGGGATCAAATATTACCAAATCTACCATTACATAATTGATGGGTTTCATAAAATCCTCCCTTTTTAAAACATGTTTGTTCTTTACCAATAACCTCTTAGGACCCATTATGTGGAAACTTATTTTTTTGATAATTGACTGGTTTCTGATTGTGGATTTGTTATATTTTATACACTCTATTAGCAGGGTTCACATAGCTGCTTGCTTGCAGTTAAAAAAACTCAGTGACCAGCAAAATTTTAATCAAGTTGAAATAAGGTTTGGCCATGAGATTGCTACATTTTAGCAATTTATTTTGGAGGTTCAACACGCAACCCACCCACTTTGGATCCACAACCCACAGGATGTTACAGCACTGGTCCAGGTGGGTTGCTGAACCAATTTGCAGTACACAAATTGTCACAGGTCAAATTTCTAAAATTTGGTTTTGTTTTTTCATTAATTTTCTTGGTTGAAACAAATTTGATGATAATGATTTTTTTCCCTACACTTTTTAGGGTGAGGAATTCCATTGTAAATCCCATTTTTCCAAAAAAACAAACATCTTAATATTTTTGGGTTAGCGTTAGGGTTAGTGATATTGATTTTTTTCCTACAGGTCTTAGGGTGGGGAATTCAATGGTCAAGTTTATTTTTCCGGAAAAAAGAAAAATTAATATTTTTGGTATTACACCTGGCTTTCTGAATGTTTTTGTTCCTGATTGCAAAGCAATGTATTTGGGTCATTTTGATTTTTTTTCCACACTGTAGTTTTTACTGCTTTAGGTTTGACTGGAAATGAAACATTTCCAAGTACCTCAACTTTATTTACCTTTCCTTAAACAGTTTATGATGCATTCTTAAATTCATAATATCAATTAACTTTCTGTTAAGCTTAAGAATTGATTCCTGTGTTTCTTCTTTATTATTATGTTCTTCAACGTGATTTATTTCTTTATCTTTCATACGCTCATAATCAGCATTATAAGTTGTATGTGGTATCTTTGGAATCAGCTCCTTGAGCTCTTTCTCATGATTACAATCATTTAACTTGTAATCATTGGTGATACTAATTAATGATGATATATTCCCTTCTACAGGGATTACATCCTCAATATAAAACCCAATGGTTTAATTCATTTCAGGTTGAATTCAATAAGATCCTGTGAATAAGAACTGTGGAAAAAGTCCAAAAAAAGAAAGTTATAACACCCCCAAAAAATGGAGATGTATTACATTTAACCTAAAATAGATGAAACCATTGTATTTCTCTTTTTGAAACCATAGATTTAAATTCCATTGTTACCACCCTTATATTTTGAATCAGTCACATGAGATGCTTGATTTTTTTCTTATACTTTAGAAGAATCAGTTTGGAGGTGGGAGATGATGTTAAGAGATATGGTGCATGAGATGATTATGTGAATTTTTGAGTTCCATTTCCTGTCTGTGTGATAATGGCCACAAAAATCTATTGAAGGAGAATTAGTCTCAACTCATTTTCCCCCTTTAAGTGAGAAGGTGAAAAGCTGAAAAGGGAAATCATCCAAAAAAAATTAGAATATAAAAGGAAGGAAAGATCATATTTTCTCTCACACCAGACATGGGGATAAAAATCATCTTGATTGAAGAACTATGTCCGTAAGCTACCAGAACATATCAGTAAGCTGAACTGAATTTCTTTGAAGAGTAAAGTCTTAGACTGAAAATGAAAGAAAAAAATACATATCTTAATCCTCTCAAATGTACTCTGTTCCCAGTTGGTTGCTCTGCAAGAAAGTGCTCCATGTTTCGGGTTAATCCATCCAAGCACCATTGAGTGAGCATCTCCAGTTCCTTGTTATCCTGCCTTTTCCATGATCAACACTGTGAATTTATGAAGTCAGACTGATAAAATCTGGATTCTCCATGTAATCAAATGAATTTGGAGTCTCCCTGTTCTCTCATAGTGCTTTCGAAAGGAGATTTGTGATTGGTTGCAGAACTTGCAAAATGGAATTATTTAAAGGGGGCTTGGTTTGTGATCCCCATAAATTTGATCAGCAACCCCCATAAATTTGATCAGCAACCCCCAAAAGACACAACCTGTCCCACAGACAATTTTAGATTGGCTAGGGGACATCAAGCCCTAGAAACCTGGCCTTGGAAGAGGTTTGGGGGTTGCCAACCCAGAAAACAGGGGTTGCCGCCCAAATTATCACCAAATTATAAAAAAAATAAATTAAAAATTCAACCATTCCCCCAGGGTATAATATTTTTTAGGGGAACATACCAGCCGTAATAAAAATAAATAAAATAATGAAAATAATCATGCACATAAAATTGCAAGGTAAAAGTTGTACATAAAGAAAAAAAGGGCCAATTTTGTCCATTTTTCATTCTTTTCCTTTTGTTTAATTTTTATTGGGGGATCATACCAGGATATAATCAAGAAACATTATTATGAAAATGATGCACAAAAATGGTATTATAAAATTTGTACATGAAAAAGGAGTGGAAAAATACCCATTTTTCTGTATTTTCTTTTTTTTTGTAGGACCAGCCTCAAAAAACAAGATAAAATCAAGTATGCACATGAGTTTAATTTTAGACTTTATGAAGAAATAAATTATATATTGACAGACTTTAAGAAACATCTTGGGCCTAAAATCTTAAAGAAAATTGAGTCAATCAAGAAAGAATATGGAGGAAAGGGAAAGGAAGAAATCAAGCTGGCGGAAATTCAAGAAGAAAGCAAAAATAAACAAAGATACTTAATAATTGACATTGGAAATCATTGACAATTGAAAAAAAAAAAAAATGGAGAAAATCAAGAACAACTAAAACCTGATGAAGAAAATGAAGAAAACAAAACTTAAAACCATGAAAACTCAAGCTGGCTGATGTGACCAATGACAAAAACCACCCCAAGCTCCTGGATTTCAAAAAAAAAGCAAGAAATTCAATCTCAAGGGACTCAAAGTGATGATTCTAGCATGTTGGAGCACGTGGACGTTGTGGAAAAGGCTCTGGATGTTAAAAAATAGCGCTAGCCTGGATGAAAAACCCTTGGAGGAAGGCAAATATTTTAAAATCATTAAGAAATGCTTGGAAAGCGTCAAAATTATTGATCATGAAGATGGAAAGGAATTCGGCAATGAATCTGATTGATTTGGAGAAATGAGAGGATAAATTCTTTTGAATATTCCATAGACAAAGTATCTGGCAGGCTTTGGGAAATATTTCATGACAGCCTGACCTCTATCAGTTATGATTTCATGAAGAGAAGGGATTTGATGGATGGAAATGATGTTGTTGAGAGTTTGAAGAGCCCAAGAATAATATGATTGGGTTTCTTTGGCAAGG
>LAVV01011463.1:17145-28463 GCA_001263375.1 Puccinia sorghi
ATTAACCTTTCTCAATTCTATACCTTATCTCAGATCTTTTCCTGTTCACTTGTCTTCTGTCTTCAGACCTGTTATTAATTGCTCAGCAGTCCTGTGGTATGCATCTCTCAGCCCTTGTTTTCCTATTATGATCTTGCTTGATGATTTTCTTTTCTTTTTTAGTTTGGTTTTTATTACCGCCAGCAACACAGTGTGCTGGCCTCATGCTGCTGTTGAGTATACCCACAGGTAGCAGGTATTATCACACCCCACTAATCTATGCTCAGAACTGCACAACCTGGAATAACATAGCCTAATTGATGACACAGATTCTTCACCTGGTATTTATACATGCAGGGGAAAGGTACCTGGGGGGGCCCTGTGTGTTTAATCAGCAGAGCTGACATTTTTTTTTTAAAAAAAAAGAAAGATAATAGGGGGTATCAAATATAACAAATCCACAATTAGAAAGTATCAAATATAACAAATCCACAATTAGAAAGCAGTCAATTATTAAAAAATAAATTTGTTCATTAATGAGTCCTAAGAGGTTATTGGTGAAGGAAAAACATGTTTTAAAAAGGGTGGATTTTTGAAAACCCATCAATTACATAATGGTAGATTTGGTGATATTTGATACCCCCTAATTTAATCCATGTTCTGCTGATGGGGTATCTACACCGCCTTCCTGGGCCTGTCAAGTTGTATAACCCCTACAACTCATGATCAAGGTTTCTAGGATTGAAGCAGGAAGATGGTGGCATGGCTTGAGTCAGCGCACCAAGACGCGAAGTAGAGTCGTCAGACCCGAGCACTCTGTTCCGATATGCGAAGTCTTGAATACAATATCTAGTCATGCACATCAGCAAGCGGCCGGACCCCAGAAGTGGTTCAGCAACTTATGCTCCCCTGGAAATGACTATACATACCTAAAAATCTTATTCCAGGGTGATAATTTGTCTCCACGACCAACTGAGCAGGGAGACACCAGAATGAATGTTGAAAATGTTTTATGAAGGTGATGAGGATCTCTCCCTCGGGATGGACTTGGAGAAGCTTTCGGCCAGTGATGAGTATGTACCAGTGGCATGCTTCACGCAGCTCGTTTGCTGGATTGAATTGAAGAGTCCAATGAATTGATCCTCTCATCAGCGACAGACACAGACAGACACTCGATGACGATCATGCTGACAAATGACGTCTTGACACTCTTCAACCGAATTGTTGGCTTTTGACCATTTTCTTTCAGGCGGATCATTCCCACGGTTGAGATTGTATTCTAACAATTCTTTCAGCTGACGTACAAGCTCAGCAGTATGTATCTTTGAAAAAATAAATGTGTAAGCGATGATGACGATGCCCCTCCCTGGGCGAGGGCTGAGTTTCTGGAGGGTTTTTTGAGTATCAAAACACTCAAGGATGCTGTTGACTGAGCGAGGCAACAAGTTCTCGATGTAAGCCGCCCCCTGACAGATCAGAGGGGAGCACACGATCAGGGAGTGAGCTGTTCCGCCGCCATGAAGGTCACGCTGGCCGGTATAAGAGATGCGGTCCGCATCCGCCCGATTGCCTGCAGATTGCGAGGCAGTACTAGTAGTCAGTGGTCACGGTAGGGAAATCCAAGGTAAGGGCGAAAGACTTCTTTCTTTTTTCTGTTTCCAAACTTATTCAAAAAGGAATCCTGGTGGTGTTGGATATGCACACCTAATCCTCATTCTGAAGTGCTACAATATTGGGGGTTCTTGAACGTTTCATGGTAAGGGTGCCCCTTGTGCTGCTGATAAAAAAAAGAAGGACTTGGTGTTCAAAGGATTTCTGTCGCAATTGTCGAGCTCGGTTAACTGGGCCCTTTGGTGGACATAACGTATGCAGAGAGGGAGGGATGAGATCTTGACTCTGTGAGAAGAGCGCTATACTATATTCTTGATCTTCAAGAAGGCCTACACATTTTTCAGTGCGATTGTTTAGCTCAGTACGGCTCATGTCGCTTGCGTATATCCCCTTGATTCAAGCTGGATGGTCGTTCTGGCAGGAAGAGCTACTTATTTACATACATACCCACTTAATACTTGCCCATTCACAGTGGTCCATGTGAGAGTACAAACGCGCCTTGGTTGTTCAGGGGAGGATCATGAAGGCGACGGTCGTGAGCGTGCGTCTCGAGTGGTTCGAGTAACGTCAGCCCGAGAGCGCCGAGAAGGAGAAATACCCTCGCGGAAGCCCTACCGGCACGGCCATTGTCCACACACCCCTGTCGCTACACCAACCACACTCCCTAATACTTGGTGGGAAGTAGCAAGAAGTCTGTTGCTCTCCGCCACATAGTATAACAATATCCCTCCTTCTCAGTATAGCCATCCCAGTATAGCCCTCTCAGTATAGACACTACTTCACGTTCATGTACATTACTTCTTATCCCGCACACTCTTCTTCCTACTCCACCTGATATCGAGATGGTGCCGTCTTCAACCGACATGAACTATTGCGAGCAACTCTATCGGCAAGCCGGCAGCAGGCTCTGTCACAGCTCGTCTGATGACCATGCTTCCCATCTCGTATCCAGTGGCGAAAAGTGGATCGTCCCTCCCTCAGGCCCCCATCCAATCCCCTCTGTCACCAACCCAGCCGTCCCTCACAAACCTCGACTCTCCAAAAGATCCGACTGGAAGGTGGACACAAAGTACAAATATCAGGTGGAGCCCGACGACTTCTATCTGCCTTGCGATAAACAGTTCGACAAACGACCCAATTCTTCCCTCTCCCTCCAAGATAAACTTAACTTCAAAATCTCGACCTTCCATGGCTCCCCAATCTCCCCCAATTTTGTCAAGCCCTGTGGCATGAAACCTTTGGATCCCTCCGACGATGTCTCCGCACCTGTTATCACCATCAGAAGCGTCTTGGTTGGCATTATCTTATCTCTCATTTCTGTGAGCCGTTCCCCTCCTCTCTCTTTCAAGCTTCCTCCAAACCACGTGTTCATCTCTTTTCATCATCGTCTGCATCTTCAGGCTGCCATCGCTCAACTCTTCCAATTCAAGCCAGTCCGAGTCCAGGTAAGTTAACCTCAGCTTATCCTTCAATATCATGGGTAGTACCCCTTGACAACGTTAACATTCCAAACACGAACACAGATATCCCTGCTCACCCTTCAAATATTGTCATTCCTTGCCGGTACATTATTGTCAAAAATACTGCCTACGCGGTATCCGTGGCTGAATCCGGGCCCTTATTCGATCAAAGAAGACGTCTTTGCCACCATGATGGCTGCCTCAGCTGCCTATGCTGCATTTGGAACTGAAATCTTCGCCCCACAGATGCTGTTTCTTCACGCCAGTCCCGGGTTCTTCCTTTCTGTTACCGCACAGTTCGCTAACCAACTCTTGGCCATCTGTTTGTCTCTTGTCTCTTTTTTTTTCTTTTCTTTTTTGTTTCCAAAAAAAAACATTTTTAACATCTTTGCTAACCACTCAACTCCATTCAGGCATTGCTTGGCATTTTCGATCTTTTTTGGTGTATCCAGCCGCATGGTATGTTTATTCTTGCTTCAAGGTTCATGAATGTCTCAGTTTCAGATTGATTGACTAAACGGTGCTTAATGTTACAATTTTCTGAAAATCAGTTTATATCCGTAAGTGGCGTCCACTAATTGTTGAGAATGTGGAGAAGGGGAAAAAGAGTAATGTGACTTCCTTCAACACATGTAGAGCCGTGATACCTCCGGTGATCCTATTCCAATCGCTGCATGGCGGCGACAGTCTCGCCACGCGGCGAATCAAGCTCTTCAAGCTTGTCGCCCCGCTAATTGGCCTGTGGGAAATCTTGCCCCAGTTCCTGGCACCCGCGCTTAGCGCAGTCAACGTCTTTTGTCTCGCCCTGCCCGCCTCAAATGAGGTCACTGCCCTCTTCGGTGGCGCTTCCCCTAACACGTCAGCTTTTACTCTCACCTGTTACTCCTTCACATCCCTCTGATACACTTCCCTCTTTCTGTAACTCTTTCCAGTGGATTTGGACTAGCTGCCTGTAGGTTCCGGTGGTTTTTTTTTTTTTATATCTTTTTGAATGAAAAACAATGAGCGCCCATGGACTGACTTTCTCTTGAGTGGATGATTAGTCAGCCTTGATTGGACCAACATATCCGCCGGAGTGAATGGCGCAGTTGAGTATCTCTTATAAAAGCGCCCAGAATCAATTTCCGATCCCCCTTCCCAATCAGCAATTAACCTCGATGTCTCTCTCAACGAAATCTGCAATACTTTGATGTAGTCACCAATGTATGTACCATGGATCGCACAAGTCAATTCGTGGATTGGCCTCAGCTTTGGTCAGTGATTGCTGCTTCCGAGAGATTGGGTCACCGATACCTAACACGCCGGCTCTTTATTAGCTATCTTAATGTATCTTACCATATACAAAATCGGCCCATATCACTCTGGCGTCAAAGACAAGTTCCCTTTGTTATCGTCAGTATTCTACTGCCGACCCCTCAATGTTTGATGTGGCATGTTGTAACCTGGGTCTCTCCTTGTACCAACAGGACAAGCTTGCTCACGGAATCCGGAAAGGAATACAATCACACTGCCGTCTTCATGCCCAATGGATCTCTCAGCCTTCAAGGCGTCGCACAGGAGGGGCTTCCCACCTTCACGCTCTCCTTTGTCACCTCTCAAGGTATTTCCATCACAAGACCAATGCATCTACGTACCAGTTATCACAATACTAAAACTGTGAATTGTCTGGACCGGCTACGATTAATTTTCCAGCGTTTGCTGCATTGCTCCTGACTAGCGCAGTGTAAGATCCCTTCCATTTTTTAACATATTGCGCGAGGTTTTTAATTTAGTGACTTCCGGAAACCCGTAGTACCCAGGCCCTCATTCAGAATTGGACTTTGATCACCGGTAACATCTTCCCCGATCGCAATGGTGGAGCTGAAAAGTCGATCGATCCCCATCTCCAAGAGATGAAAAAGGTGAGTAGATCAAAATCGCAAACAAATCAAACAAGTTTCTGATATAATATACTTACTGACATTCTGCATGATTTTGTGTTAAGTATTCTGATGTACCACATTGGTTTCTTGGATGCATGTCACTTGCATCGGTTGCGCTAGGATATCTCTGCGCGACGCTAGGTCAGTACTCGCATTTCTCACCCAATTGTCCCAGCCCCATTTCCTCAACCCTAATTTAACCGCCCGTGACTTTGTGGATGGAACAGCGGAAAGTCGCTTGTCCGTCGTTGCGATGTTGGCATCCGTTCTTGTAAGAAATTTTTCCAAGCTTTCTTACAGTACGCTTCTCCCATTGTCACTCATCCCATTGTCGATCCGGATATCATGCTGGATTTAGCTGGCCGCTGTCATCATCGGCTCCATCGGCTTTTTAAACGCGACCACAGGCTTTAATCCAGTTGAGACTTCCTCGTTCACCAAAAAAAATGCACTCCCTAATGATCTTAGTTATCTGACTTTGTATCTTACGGCTTGCGCCCAGGTCGTCGCCCCGGCTTGCCAGATGATTGGCTCAATTTTTGGTGGTTCTGTCATTCGCTCCTTATGGTCAGTCTCTGCGTTTTCTTCTGAACTGCACATTTGTGACTTTCTCTAACTTCTACCATCAATTCCCATTAGGTTCAGCATCTTCAGTGCCACATGCGCAACAATCTCCTTACTCATTGCAAAAGAGTTGAGCCATATTTTTCCAACTCTCGTGAAGTCAGTAGCACCCTCAAGAGATACTGACAATTTCACACGGCTTCCTTTTTGGATTCAAATAATTAGTATCAAGATGATGATTGTAAGTCCCAAACCCCCCCACTATGTGGGCTTTTCCATTGGCTCACTACAACAGTTACTGAAGTTCTGACAATTTCTCGCAGTATACCAAAGTCCCACCGCGCAAAGGATTTCTGGCTCAGATAATTGGCACGTAAGTGAATCTGTTGATTGAACGAGGAATTGTCCACATCACATGTCGGCTGACATGATCGGATGTCTTGGCCAACTTTTCTAACGCAGTATCATCGGGGTATTTGTGAACCAAATGGTGATGCAAATCATTGTCGGTTCCAACGCAGATGCACTGGTCGAGCCCACCGCCAGCGGCCAAGTTCAGTTTCGATTCACCTGCTCAATAATCCTCCAATACCCTTCTACCTACTGATGCTCTATCAACTTCCCCCCTCCTCCTCACTTAGTTTTCTGGCGTGTCATCACAGGCGTAAGCGCAGTTAATAATTTCTCAACGTGCTCTGCTTTGAATTTCTGATTATATTTTTGAAAATTTCGAGATACAGTTTATTCAACGAAGTTAGCACCTGGAGTTTATTTGCGGGTGAGCTGTATGGACCAGGGGTAAGTCTGATTCTCCATCATGACCAAGAGATGGGAAGATTCTGGGGGACTGAACGGACCTGTGATGTTCGCGTGTAGAAACGATATTTTTTCATTCCTGCTAGTCTGGTCAGTTTCTTTTTTGGTTGTTTATGACCTCCAACATGTAGGGGAGAAGGAAAGCTGAACAGATGTGCATTTGTTCCGTACATAGCTTGTCGGCTTCATCGCACCACTTCCGTTCCTGTTCGTCGAGAAAACCTGGCCGAAGTCGGTTTTTGGGCTGTTCAACGTCCCCGTAAGTAGTGCAACGTGTTTTTTTTCTTCCTTCAGGGAATATGTTACATGATTCGCCTAATGATGTCTTTCAATCGCACAGCTGGTTGCCGGAACCATTCAAGTTGCAATCAACGGCACCACGTCCGGCAGAGTCACGGCCATCTTCGTGGGCTTCCTCAGCCAGTACTACGTCCGCATCTATCGTCCCAAGTTGTTCACAAACTACAATGTACGTTTCTCTCTCTCTCTCTCTTTCCCTTTCCTTCGTCTAGCGTAAGATTCGATGACCTTCTAACCGTCTGTTTGTTAAAAATAGCATGTCCTGAGTGCTGCTTTGGATGGTGGAGTGCGTCTTAATTTTTTTACTATACCAGATTTGCTTGGACTGCTAAATTACTCACCTAACTTCTCTGCTTACTCTGGCGTTGGTTGCAGACACAAATCGCGGTGCTTCTGATATCCTTTGCGACCGGAAAAATCAAACGTAAGTTGAAGAAGCCTTGACCGCAGAACTCAAACTCCAGACTGATCAATCGTACAACCTTGAAATCATGTAGTCCCCCATTACCTTCTGAATCCGGCTCCGCCTTTTCTCAGGTTGGTCTTTTTTTTTTTTTTGAAACTTCTCATCCACAGACATTGTGTGGCTGACCATATGTCCCCGTAACACTCTGCAGAGACTATTGCACACGGTTCTGAAAAAGAGGAACAACAAAACAAAACTCCAAGCGTCACTCTAGCCAGGCTGCGTGTTGACGAGAGAGAGTGCCGCCCAAGGTGGTTGTACAAAGAAGCCTTCTTTGCCGATCATCATCCTCATTTTTTTTATTCTTCGAAGTCTAGAGACTTCTCGGAGCAGTGGATGTCGCATATCATGCTACTTCTCAATGGCCTCTTTTATATTTCTTGCAGGCATTGATTGCATCAGTGTCTTTGCTTCATTTTCCCTGTGCTATAATGTGCGCGCTGCTAGCAGCCCCTCACCCCACCCCTTACCCCTCCAGCTATTAACCAAACATAACAAAAACACACCCTCTGTATCATACATTATTTAATATATAACCCTACATTTGTTTAATCTTAACTATACACACACACTCTACTGCCTTTTCTTTCTTTCTTTCTTGTCAGATGTATGATACTTACAATCACGTAATCATGAACAGACGAAAAACAGTGTGCACTTGGACTCTAACCCCCCCCCCCCCCCAAAAAAAAAAAAAAAGAACGAAAGAATTTTTGTTCTTAAAGTGTATATCTGTTTTATTCTTTCTCTTTTTTTTTATTACGTATATAGTGTCCCTGTTTTATTCTTTCTTGAACTATCTTTGCTTTGCTTGTGTTTTTTCTGTATGTTTGTGTTGGCAGCGGAGAGTGTGTAAATATTTAAATAGATGTGTGTCCAGTGGTGCTGGTGGAGCAACTGGTTTGAAGAACTGCCCCTTGCATAACACACAAGGCTTTTGATGAAGCTGTGATCTTATCAATACTCCAGTAGCCCTCTGACCAACAAATAAAATATGACTGTTTCCAACAAGCTTTTTGCGCCATTAATCTCATAATAGTTCCCCTTTTTCAGGGCTTTCTTGTTCACCTTCACGGCATTAAAAGACATACCCCTTCATGATGATGCTTGATCAGGATGACAAGGATGCATGTAGACGGATCTGTAGTGCTTCAGAAAAACGAGAAAACATGGCGCTTTCTCAAATGATGATCGTGCTACATTTTGCTGCCGATGAAGGAGAGCCAAGTTTCCCCTGGAAAGACAAGTTGGCCGTGTCACAGCATCTGCTCATTACTGTCACAGCACGCCGCAACGGGTGCAGCAGCAGCAGACGCTCAACAGGATGGACACGCCACGGGGATGCTTCATACGGAGCAGCATCAACATCGACCGTACGCTTGCTTCTCTTCTTCCTCACGCTCCCACTCGGCTGTTCTCGAAGGAAACCTGATTGACTTCCCTCTCGAAAAAAAAAAAAAATCAAGAATATTTTACCGTCGAAAAGTATGTTGTGCTGCTCTGAGCTTACAGAAATTTCTGAAGCGCGGTATGAACTAATCAGAAGAACACTAAAACAGTATTGTGAAGCCAGGAGAGACGATTTCTAGCTCAGGATACAGCGAGAGGATCGGGGGGAAAGGCGCCAATGCGGCGGTAGCGATTTGTCGGTCAGACGGGCAGGTGTACTTTTCAGGGCTGATCGACCGGCAGTCCGGCTGGCTCAAGGACGCCCTGGAAGGGTTTGGGGTGGATGTTGATGGGTTGAAGGTCTGCGACGATCGAGCCCACGTTGAGTCTCTCCTCCCATCATGATATCAGTAGGTCGATTGTATTGACACATCGCGGTACATGTAGCTTCCAACGGGCCGGGCCATCATCCAAGTGTCGGAAGATACGGGCGAGAATGCGATTGTGTTGGTACCGGGGACGAACCATGCGTCGGGTGAGTTTTGGGCGGACCTAGGGCCGATGCTCGACCCATCCAAGTACAGCCACGTGTTGTTGCAGAACGAAATCCCGCTTGCCGAGACGCTCCGCACGGCCAACCTCGCGCATTCGTTGGGGATCACCACAGTCTTCAATCCCTCGCCCTTGCCCTCTCGACACGAAGTCTCAGACCTCATCGACTGGCGCCTCATCGATTGGCTCATCGTCAACCAGGAAGAGGCGCGCTCCCTGTGCGACCGGGCCAGCTCCCGTCCTTGCTCCTCCGACCGTCGTCATCTGATCGACTCCTCCTCTTCTTCTCAAGACCTAAATCAAGAGATGGCCTTATTGCATAACTTAATCTCGCTCTCCATGGCTACTTTCGCCATCGTAATCACCATGGGTGCCCGTGGATCTCTCCTCGCTTTCCGCAGTACTTCCACCCTGTGGCGCGGCTTCTATACTCCCCCCTCGCCCGGAAATCACCCCGTGATCAACACCACTGGCGCGGGCGATTGTTTCACTGTGAGCCTTCAAATATCCATCTTGGTTTTCATAGCTCAAACTAAACATATCATCTCGATTTTTTTTTGTATGGGGGGCAGGGCTTTCTGGTGGCGGAACTGATGAGATTAGGCCCCGAGACGTTACGTATTAATAATCCTGAAGATGGGGAGGATGATTCGGACAGGATAAATGAGATGCGTATGTCGAAGCTGAAAGAATCGGTGCTTGTGGCGAGCGGTGCGGCGCGGCTGTGCGTGGAAAGACATGGGACTATCGACAGCTATCCTTCTCTCGAACAGGTCCTCCGTCTCCATCGAACTTCATCCTAATCCCCATCGTGCCTTTCAGGCTTACTTTTTAGTCAATACACAATAACTTTTGTTTTTCAAGACGTAGGATTGGCATGAGCAGCTTCCTCAGACACGCTCCCGATCTTGCCGCGCCCTCCTCAGCAAGTCATGTTCAACTGATCTCACATCTACGTACACACATGGAAGAACAACGCCTTTCTGTCTGAGCCTTAACCCCGAACCCCTCATATTCGAGTGAAATCCACACGCAATCGGGTGTCAAGAATTGTCAGATCTTCTTCACTTTGGAGTTTTCTGGGCTCGCGCAAAGCACCTGCGCTGGTGGGGAGTGTGTTTGTTGATGTGTCATCAAGGTATGGCTCTTCATCAAGTGCAATGGTCAAGCCCAGCTGAGGCCACATCACCAGGGCTGTTTCCATGGCAATCACATGCAAGTGCTTTCTCTTAACTTGGTCATATACTCAAGGGCCTAAGGTTGAATATTTTTCAAAGACAAAATACCAGAACTAAAAATAAAGAGAGTCAGACAAAAAGAAATAAGAACATCAAGCTAAAAGAGAGAGAAAAACACCCTGAGAAAATTTAGAGATCTTAAAAAATGACAACTGCAATGTTGGAGACAACAAGAGTGGATAACAATAGACTGATAGATTTGATAATGAAGCTCAGCTGAGTAAGAATTGAGAATTGCAAGATAAAGGAAACAAACCCTAATGAAATAGGCTAGAGATAGACAGTATAAACACAGATCACAGAACTAGATGAAGGAAAGAAATATTAGCATCACTGAGATTTGTGATTGAGCCTTTTGGCTCCATTTCTCACCAAGTTGGAAGCCACAAAGGCTGTCCAATGTTAAGGCTTCACTGGTTGTCAGTTGAAGTCACCACTGTCTTGAACTTGAGTTTGTGTGAGATGAGAACACATAGTTCTTTTGTTGAGATTTTTGAGATTGACAGGAAGCAAGTATTGGAGCTGACAGAGGTGAGTAGGTTTTCTATTAGGTTGACAATTAGGTTTACGCAGTCAAGGGCTGCAAGAGCCGCAGTGTGTAGCGGCTGGGTGTCTCCAAAGGCAAGCTAGCACAGATTTTCAACATATACTGAGCTCATACCTGTTGTGTGTTGGTTGTAAGTTGTGCATAAGTTTAGCCTCATTTTTGGTGAACTTGGTCCTAAGTTCAGTCAATATCCTCTGCAATTCAACTACAACTCTTTTGTAACTTGTTTGCTACTTGGCTTGATGTATGTTGAAAGCATATCAAACCCTCCAACAAGATAAAACAAAGCCCTTGGATATGATGCAATCACAGTGCTTTGAGGAATAGCAAAGTTAAGAAATAAGTTTCATTATGTAAAGCGTGTTGTGATTCTGTACTGACTGTTGTGCTGAGGGCTATAAGTCTGCCTTGTCCCCAAACCGTTGTGGAGCTTATATAGGCGAGGGGGTGGCTGCGGGTCTCAGCAGTTGCTGC
>LAVV01011474.1:8883-20189 GCA_001263375.1 Puccinia sorghi
GCTACTGAATTGAATCAATTCAGTAGCCTCATGTCACCTGTCATCAGGTGCTTATTGATTGGTCCTGGTGGGCCCTGATACTTGATAGCAGCCCCTCTGTAATTGTATATTCTTCTTGATTTTGGCAATTTTTGTGCCTCATCCTTGTTCATTATTCCAACCATCTAAAATATATTACGACTCAACAATACGTCCAAAACATTTAAAATCTTCAATGAATTGTTTTCTGTGTTTAGTTTGCAGCCTGTGTAGCTACAAGTAGTCTTGGCATCACACCACTGGAAGTTGAGGCAAAGGTCTTTCTCAAGACAGACACAAGGAGAAACTTTGATCTCAAACACTGGTGGGGATTTCTTCATCTCTGTCCAAAGTGGGTTAAAAACATGGAACATGCTAATTGAGATAGAAAAAAAAAACAAAGGGCTACCAACACTAACTACTGTACCCCAACAAATTCACAAAACTGGAGCTCTGCAACAATTATGGGAACCTGTGGGTGGACCTGCGTGTGGTGGAAGGTGATGAGGAAAAATTGGCCTTCATATTCCGGGACGGACAATTTTCCCCACCCACCAGAGAACCGGGGTATTTAAAATACTTCATGCAGGACATCTTGCTGAAGAGGATTAGAAAAGACACCAATTTCTACCTGGAAAAAATCATTGTGTACACACAGAATGGTTCCAACCATGCAGATGAAGTGAACAGCATCCTGGAAATCCTGAGCAAGCACCCTTTGGTTGAAAAACAATAAATGAAAATTTGGGACTATTAATTGCATGAAACCAAATAAGGATGGACCCCACAAGGTAAAATTGGTGACAGATTGGTCTCCAAAGCGGAATGTCAAAGAATTGAAACAATTCATTGGTTTTGAAAATGGTTCATCAATACCTTTTTTGGGAAAACCAGACCCCTCCATGATCTGACCAAATCCAAAACATTTTTGTGGAGTTCCCAATGCAAAAAGGCTTTTGAATCCATGAAGACCACATTCAGGTCTGCCCCCATACTGAAAATGGTTGATCCGTATAAGCCTTTTATCCTCAAATGTGACTGCTCAGACTTTGCCCTTGGAGCTACTATCCCAATTCTGTGATTAGGAAATAAATCTGCACCCTGTGGCCTACCTATCCGGTTCAAGCGGAAAATAATTGCAAAATATTTGACAAGGGATTTTTGTCCATCATTGCCACTTTTAAGGAAAGGGGTGGCAGTGTTACTTGGAAGGAAAGCCACATTGCCTGACCTTTCCCCCACCCCAGGTGGGAAACTAAATTTTGGACAACTCTTAAAGCCAAGAAAGATCACAGAGAAGAATTTTGCGGAGGTGGCGGAAGTGGTGGAGTTGGAGAGGTTGTTCCAGATGTAAACCATTGATTTGAAGTAAGGGTGATAAATGGGTGGGTTCAGGCTACCCGTGGGCTTGCCCAATGCAACCCGCCCTGATACCAGGTGGCCGGGCTGGGCTCAACAAACTGATTTCACTTTCTGGTGTGGAGTCTTTATAGGCCAGGCAGCACCTGCAGGTCTAAGTAGTAGCTGCCGCTAACAGCATTGTGCATGCTGAGGACTGAGGTGGAATAAATTAAACAAAGGGAAGTATCTTCAGAGGTTTTGTTAGGCTGAGAGGATTACTTTTGCTTTTTTCAGTGGCACAGAAAGACAGATGGAAATGGAGGAAACTGAATCAGGGTGGTGTTTCTGGGATTGGAAATCAATGAAAGCGGGGTGCGGGAGTGCGGGGAATGTGGTTAGTGGGGAGGAGTATTGGGGGAGGAGCGGGGGTGCAGGAGAGTGCAGGACCTTGTTGTATATCTTATCTCATCATCTACCTTTACACATTCTCAATCACCTTTCTACAAATCTGTGACAGCTCTCTGAATTCTTTCCTTTCACTTGTTTTCTCTTATTGTGTTCGCTCTCTTGTTTCACTTCTCTAGTTTTCTTCCACCTCAAACTTCAAACCCCACTCAATACTCTCAAATCACTCCATCCAGTCTCAACCACTCCCAACTAACATTAATCCTTCAACTCACTTCTCTCACCTTCCTCAATATTTCCTTGTCTGACTGGTGAGGCATGATCCAATGTCATTCTTTCTTCTCTGTTACTGACTCTTTCATCATCAGTCCTACTTGTCTTTCCTACTTCCATCTTCAGCTCTCTCAAACCTTCAGCCTCTTAGTTCCTCCACACCTTTCAATTTCACCTGTTTTTCCTTTCCTCTTTCTTTCTCTGTCTCTTTCTTCCTCATTTCTGATGTCTTTGTTTCAGTGTTTTGGCTCTTGTTAAAGAAATAAAACATTCCACTCACAGTTCTTTTAAAGTGAAGAAAAGTGGAGAGTCAAGCAAATCAACTCATCACTCAAGGCAGAATATTCAGAATCTCATTCTAGGTTGAAACAGAATGGAGTGGAAAAAGGGAGTGTCTATTGAAAGAGTGCAGGAGGTACAGCTTACTATTGGTGCTAGTCTTCTACATTGAAACCAAAGATTAACTGAACACTACGGAGAAGAAATCTCTATCACCTAGAGATTATTTTTCTTACCACACGTCCCAAGCCTATTTCTGTGATCAAGCGGACACAGGCCCTCCATTGGCGCCCCAGCAAGCAGGTGGTTCTGGGGGGCGGAAAGCCCAGCGGGGGCCAGCAGAGGGACAAACTTCATCTAATGTGTAGATAGAAAAGACTATTGGAGATTTGCATCTAGATACAAGAGCCTTTGAGCAAAAATAAGTGAAAAAGATTAATATATTTATGAAGTGTGCTTGCTCCAATACTGAGCACACAACAAACGACATTGTTAGTCAATGAGTACTTGGCCACCAGTCAAAAAAAAAAAAAACCAATCCAGATGCCACAGAGGTTTCTGGGGCCGGCAGGATGACCTTAGCAACTTTGGAGAGGGTGGGGAAGAGAATTTTATTCATCCTCCACCATGCCATTATTTCAAATGTTTGCTTGCTGGAAATCCCAACATCTCACACCTCAAGATAAAATTCCAGCTTGGCACCCAACACATTATTACTAAATCCATTTATTTACTTTAGGAAGCAAAAAATATCTTCATTCTTCATGGTAGAGGCAGTTGAAGTGGCTGATGGGTTGGTGGGAGTAGGGGTGGTTGTGTGTGTAATGACCTAACAGAGCTAAAATTCTTCTGTACAGATTTTTCCCAAGAAATCAGTAATCTCTTGGGCAATGTGGGTTACCTTTGATGACATTGACAGGATGGGCCCAAGTATAAAATTTTCTAGTTTTGGGTTTCCATGTCCAGCCCAAAACCGGGTTCAGACAGCCTGTTGGAATTATCATTGTTAATTTGGAGTATGCAGAGCATTGGTTTGAGGTCAATGGACTTGGGTGCAGACTGGATGACACAGAGGCAGAAAAACTAAACACGTTGGATGGGGAAATCATCTCCAGAATCAGAGAGCTAACTACAAATGATGTTAAACTGACCCACTGGATTCATTTTTGCAGACACCAAGAAGCAACCACAGCAGATACGCAGAGGCAGATGGACTGCTTTACAATAAAGGAAAAATTGTGGTGCCTGCGGACACAGCATTGCGCACAGAAATCCTCAAGAGCAGAAACAGAACAGTAGTGGGCCACCCTGGATGCTCCCACACTTTGGCGCTGATCCAGAGGAGTTTTGTGTGGAGCGGGATGAAGAAATTTATCAACCAGTATGTGGATGGATGCAAGTCCTGCCAAAGATTCAAGTCTTCCACCCAATGGCTGTTTTGAACATTAGAGCCCCCAATCCCTGTGGGACCTGGAAAGACACCAGCTATGACTTTATCACTGACCTCCCTGAATCCTTCTTTGTGACAGTGTACTGACAGTAGTGGACCACCTCACAAAAATGGTGCACTTCCTCCCGTGCAGGAAAACCATGAATGCAGAGCAGCTTGTGGATGTGATAGCCAAAAAAAAATTGGAAACTCCATGGCACCCCAAAGATTATTGTCTCTGACTTGGGGAGTGTATTTGACTCACAAATCAACCAAAAATTGGACAACCGCATGGGCATCCTACTCTATCCATTGACAGCCTACCACACAAGAAGTGATGGAAAGGAAGAAATTTCAAAAAGGCAGTGGAGAAATACCTCTGTAATCTCACATTCTACCAACAGGACAACTCCCGCTACTCCCAATGGTCGAATTTGCTTACAACAACAAGGAATTCAATACCTTGTCAGTTGGAAGATATTTGGAACAGAGGAAACCTCATGGGAATCAGTGGGTAATTTGAAAATCTTCCGGGACCTAATGCAGTAATTGTTGTGATTAGGATGATAGATTGTTAACTGGGGAATGTACAAAGATGTGGAGGCTGAAGATAATACCCCAGTTGGGGAAAACCCTGGCAATTCCTGAAGGGGTTTACAAGATCATAATAGTAATTCAACTCAAGATTCCTGGATGAGGCAACCAAGTACCGGCAGATGCAGAGAAGAAAGTGAGAGGGCAAGCTTTTTTCTACTGGGTTTTTTAATGCTGCCTGGGGACAGAATGTAGAGCCAGAATAGGTGGAATGTTTTTTCTGTTTATTGAACTACAAGGGGCAGCTTGGGAAAAGGGGGGATAATGTTATGAGCCGTAGCACAGACTCTTATATGTACAGAGCCTATCATGTACATGTCAAATATATTACACTCATAGTCCGCAAGGAGAGAGATCCAATCCTTTCCCTCATCCTGCAATTAGCCAAATAGAACCCAGAATCCCAGAACTTTCTTCCTCTCCCAAGAAAAGACCATAACAGTTTATTTCCCCCTCAGAGGATCTTTACCAAATATTATTATTTGTCCCCGAGGATTCCCACACCATTTGAGAGGATGGAACCAAGCAGCCCGGATAACCTGCTCCCTTGACTATTGGCCAATGTTTTTTCTGCATGTTTCCAGGTCCAAGAATGTATGCCTTTCCAAGTGTTCATAATGAGAGCTTCATTTTTTTTTGCGTGTCCAATGTTTTCATTTCCATAATAATCTGAATTTTGTAACCCAGATCTGATACTATCAACCCATCAGTATCCTTTGGTTCTACATATGATATTCCGGAAATGTTTCTCTATTTTGAAGATTTGTGAATGTATGCGATAACAGATGTAGCCTATGAGGTCAGCCCGTGTAAAAAAATGAATCTTCAGATGTGTTTTCAATGTGAATCCTGTGGATGGCCGGGGGGCTTCCAGAAACCAACAAGCAAAATCCGGTTGCTTCAATTGATCCAATAGGCAGCGGATTTTTGTCCCAAGACGCTGAAAAGTAGGGGGGGGGGTGGGATTTTCACCACCAAAAGGTGGAAAATGCTGACACCAAATTCTGGACTTGAGTTGCAAGCCCCTCTTTCGAAGGTTTCTGCTGCGCGACGAGTCACTGGGACCCTCAGATTTGGAGCGGCTGGTGTTATGCTACCAGCCTTATGGGGAGACATGTCATTACCGTTAAGCAACACGGACAGGGGAAGAAGAGAGACACGCGAACGGGAAGACGGGGCAGCGGCCGACACCAGTCCGTGTGGGCCCACTGCTGCGCTCCGCAGTGCACTTTGATCCGTCCGCAGCAACTCCGGGCTTGCATATCCTCCGCGGGAACATCTCCGGGACCAAAAAAAAGAAAAAGAAAAAAAAAAGCGTGAGAATTGACTGGCCGGCAGACGAAACATAAAAACCAAAATGGGTAAAATATACGCCGTAGGCAAGTCTTTCCTTTCTGTGGATGCGGGGAGAAGTGTGTCTGACACTGCTCATGTACTTGTAGAGCACATGGAACCGGACGAGGAGACGCCAGCGAAGCCCCTGCCGGAGTGGGCTCTCTTGGAGTATTTTCACATGTTGCAGCAAGTCGGAATCGTTGGCGGGAAGAAGGAAGAAGCTGAAGCACAGGATGACGAAAGAAAATCGACGGTCGTCTTCTCCCATCTTTCGCAGGCCACTTGCGAGTCATTGTTGAAGGAAATCAATAGCCGGGCTAGCTCGGTGGGCGGTGGTGGAAGCGCGATCGCGCGAGCCTTACCGGACCCTACTTCATCATCTTTTGGTGGTGGAGAGCAACTGGCAGACTGTGTGTGCACGAGTGATTCGATACTGGAACTGATGAAGAGGCTCGGGGTGTCAAAGGAGACGGTGTGTTTACTGGATCCGAAGGCGGAGCAGGAGTTATCGCCGAGTGATGGGGAAAGGTTTGGATGGTTTTTATTCGGTGGTATATTAGGGGACGATCCGCCTCGGGACCGGACGGCCGAGCTTCGGGTGTGTGGGTTCCCCTCGCGCCATCTGGGGCCCATCCAGATGACCACCGACACCGCCCTCGCCGTCACTAAGAGGATCGTCCAGGACGGCAAAACCCTCGATCAGCTCCCCTGGTCCCTCAGACCCGAACTGGTCTTCAACCCTAAGGAGAAGGTCCAAATGCCTTTCCGCTACCTCGCTTCCCCCGACGGCCTTCCTATCATGCCCGACGGCATGAGAGAACTTATCCGCAAAGACCTCGATCGCGCCTTCGAATTTTAACCTCCCTTCTTTTTCTTCTTCTATATTTGTGGATACCAACGCCTCCGCTTCAAGCCATGCGTCGTCTGGCTCTTCTTAAGTGAGATGATGCATGTATAGTACACAGGAGCCCAACTTGAAGAACACACCCCTGTGAGATAAATAATAGGAGAGCTGGAATTGAAATAGATATTTCCCTGACAAATTGAAACTTTTCTCATGGGGGTGATGACGTCATCAGTGGCTGCTGTGCTGTTGACCGTCGACTTCCATAAAAGCGGTCAACAAAGAGAAAAAAAAAAAAAAGAAAGAAAGAAAAACAAACCGCAACGAGAAGGAGAATGATAACCTCAAACCACAAGAAACTGTCAGTACAACAACAAACATCCACTTGCAAGAGTATATCCATCTTGACCATCCTTCTCCTCCTTCGTAGTGTCAATGCTTGCTATCCCGTCGCAGTCAGGCACAAGAACCTCGCTTCAATCTCACCCGACCCCAACTCACTCAGCAAACTCATCTACTACTGCGCAACAAGGCCACACAAGATCTCAAAAATCACTTCCTATCTCATCTCTTACGCCCAGTCTCAAGCTCTGCCCTCATCCTTCACCGCCTCACTCTCCGTCTACCGTCACTCTAAACCTGGTCTCATCTGCACAATCAAGATCTTCAACTCACTCCTCGAAAACCACACTATCAACCTTAAAATCTTGGGCGCCCATCTCTCCCAAATCATCGCCATCGGTCTCGGCCTCTTCAATCAATCTTTCTCATCCTCCCCACTATCATCAACACAGCCATCATCATCTTCAAATTCCGACCCTGGCTTCTTCGGATCGGATTGGGTCGCTCATGATCTCGATATCACCCGCGCTACAATCAATCTATTCTCCACATATGCCCAGTCAATCAAGTCAGACTGTCTCCAGGATGATCAACTCGCCCGCAATTATCTCTTCTTTCTTGCCAAGTTCTCATCAGTCGCCATCATCTGTCCCTCCATCTCCTCCATCACCTCACTCGACTCACCTTCCGCAAGACCCAAGCCGTTAGTCTCATCTCATTATCATCTCTTTCTCTCTCTGCCTTATCAACAATTGATAATATATCTATATCTATATATATATATATCAATATAACCGCATCCTTACTCGATTGACCAGATCTTGCATTGTAATCCTAGTGCGAGATGTATGGCCCTTATGGCTCTTGAAAGTGCCATCAAAGCACCCGCCCTTTACTCTACCACCTACTTCGAGAGGCAGATTCAATTGATCATCCCTGGCTTAATGTCGTCTATAACTCCCAGCCCACAACGCCCTCCAGCTGAGCTATTGAACCTCCTGTGAGCCCAGCTTTCCCACCAGACACGTCAGTATTCTATCCACTGACTTGTCCTTTTACTAGACATCAGGCCTGTCTAGATTGCTCTCATCAACCTACGCGCTCATCGCCACCAAAATCTCAACTGCTCAGTGATATCACCACCTTCCGATCCATCATCTCTCCCCCATCGCCCCCCGAACTCTCAAAATCAACCGAACTCGATCTCATCAGATTCTCTGTCAAGATTCTGGACTTCTTGCTCAACGTTCAATTAACCAACTTGAACCAATTTGAAATATGCGTCAATGAGATCCTCAACCACATCGAATCAACAATCTACATTCCCTCAGCGGATTATTATGATTGGTTTGGTAAATCATTGTTACATTGGGCCATGCCCAAGTATCGATCAAGTGTAATCGACCTGGTTGTTGATCGACTGACATTGATCGACTCTAAACAACATAAGTCAAACTCAGCCGCCAATCATCCACTCCCCGTTGATCACCAGCCGCAGTACCTGAATAAGATGGTCACCCTTGTTGGGATCTTGAATTCTATGATTAACGATCCCCTCACCCACTCCATCCAGCTCCTCAATACTCTCAATATCCTACACCAGCTCTTGCGTTTGGTGCAATCTATTCTTGATATGAAACTCACAAAGGATTCTCAAAGATTATATGACTTGCTGGTGCAAGTTATCGGCTCGCTGGCCCACACAGTATATTATGACGAGCAGATCAACGATTTGTGCAAGGACATTTTGGGACGGATTAAAACCATCATCTACCCTGCACCATCAGAAGGCTTCCCAGACACCTCGTTCTCTTTCGAACCATCATTCGTGACTGCTCTGTTTGATTGTCTTGAGTGCATACTTATCAGCTCAAACATCTCCTTATCTGCGTGTGATCCGAATCAACCAACATCTCGATTCCCATTAGAACATATTCCGGTCTCCCCGTCTCTGTGGAAAGACAGTCTACCGATCCTGGATGACTTGCAAGATCCACAGTGTCGTCATGCTTTCTTTAAAGCGTTGCTCAGCTTCCTCAAGTTTGAAGCCTTTCGAATTTCCCCAGCTTCGAAAGCCGGCGGCGAACAGCAACTCGTCCAGTTTCTCAGTGCGATCAATGTCTCTGTGTTTCGCCACCTCGTGGAGCCCGCACGACTCTTTGCTGAAACGTTTCAATCCAGCTCACTAGTTGACAAGACAAGTCTCTCTGAACACTCCACTGGCACTCTGGGACCAAGTATCAAGTTGACTCCCTCAAAGCAAAAGGGCAACGGCATCCTTCCAGCCACAGAAGCCGGTTGGTATGAATGTATGCTTGAAATCATGGCCCATCAACAATATCTCGCTCTTTCAGTCTGTTTACCCATGTTACGCGAGTTGGATCAGGTGATGATGATGTCTGGTGCGACTTTCCCAGTGAACAGAGAAACCTCGCCGGATCAATTTAACTCGCAAGCTGTTAATGGCCGACCTGCTTCGCCACCAATCGTGGGTCATTCGCCAAAGATCAAGAATCAAGATTTAGTATTGGATTGCTTGAAGATCATAGCCAAAGTTTGGAAGGTGGAAAATCTTCTGGTGACGATTGAATCTATCGCTCCTTCCTCGAATCGAAATGATACTCCAGTGAAACATCGATTCCCTCGTCTCATCGATTGGGATTCGGCGGTCAAACTGATTTGTCACAGTCCACTGGTCCAGGAAAAGTCTGGCTTGGATCAAGCGACTCTAGAAGCTCACTTTATTCCTCATCATTGGTCTTTGGTTGAAGCGCGCAATCTTAGTCAGTCATATAGTTCATTAACTAGTTTGGGTGGACCTTGTTATGTTAATACGGTTGTTGTTGGCAGCTGGGTGGACAGCAAGCTTTGGTCAACGTAGATCATCAATGACCATTCAGCGAGTTCGACAACGAGTCAGCTCGGCGGTAGGGCGAAGTGAGTCGCCAGTCGTCCGATCGCGAGCAACAGCACAAGAGATGCGGAAGAGCTATTTGTCGAACCTACACAACCGCTCACCGCAAGGAAGTTTTTCGACGATCCCACAATCGCCGTCGGTCTCGGACCTGCGCAATTCTTTATTAGGGACCGGGTTTTTCCACTCGAAGAAGGGCAAGGGTGCGTCGATCAGTGGCCGCAGCTCGGTGCTGCTCAAGGCAGACCTGACCCACTCGGCCGACCTCAACAACCACTCCACCAGCGACGTAAGCCGATACGTGGCCACTCGGACTGGCAACGATCAGGGCCCGTTCGGCCCGTTGGAAGAATTTGGCCGGCTTCACCATCTCTCACCGGATCATCGTTGTCGGAGTGGCAATGTCCACACCATCACCACCCCGGACGCCTCGATCGCTGGTACGAAAAGCTCCGCATCCCACTACCCCCATTCTCAGCAGGTAAGAATGGGGGCACAGGAACTGCTGGTCAAGCGCAGGGTCACCATGGCTCGCCGACAGACGATGACCTCGGAGATCCTCGACAAAGTGCGGAAGAACTCGCTCGCAAATTCCTTCCACTCCCATCACGATGCCGCCTTGGATCGTCTACCCAACGACGATGATGATGATCAGAGCGACAAAGATTATCTGGAGTTTATCCGGAAGAAATCCCTTGTCCATCCCCTCCTTTCCATCGCCACCAACGCTTCTCCCAGACATCCCACCAACGGTTCCTCTACCCCTCATTCTCTCTCGCCTCTCACACTCGAACTCCCTCCTCTTCCTTCTACACCTCCTCCAACCAACACTACTACTAGTACCACTCATTCTGAAACATCGCGGCCCGTTCACTTTGTCGGAAAGGCTGCTGCTCGCAAGTAAGTCATCTTCTATTCTCTCTCTCTTGTTGCTGGGTTTTTATGAGAAGATCTTCTCACCTGATTTCTTTCTTCTTCTTCTTGTTGTTGTTGAATCTTTACAGGAGCATCATCATCCATCCTCCTTATAATCAGGATTAATCATCCTTTCGTCATGTACCCCTTTGTTTTCTCATTTATTTTTTTGTATCTTGTCCTCCCCCTTTTTTCCTAGTCTGTTGTTGTTTTTTCTCCGCTAGGCTTTGCTTTGAGTTATTATCATCTAATTTTACTGGGATGGTCTTGGGAGTCTTTTTTTTCTTTTCTTTTTTTTTTTTGGTTAAAAAAATAGGAGGGGTTGTGGAGGTTGGATAGTGAGAAAAACGTGTGTACACTGGTGTTGGATCTCTACATATTGTGTCTGTAATGAACCTTAGACAGATAAATTAAATTACAGCCGGTACGAAAAAGGTTGCGTTTCGAACGCCGCATTCAGAAAATAAAGATCACAGACTAGGCAAAAAATTCAATAGAACTAAAATAAAAATAAACCTGTGAAACTCACCAGGTTCCATGCGCTGTCCAGAGACCAACGATTGAGAAATTCAATTCCTACAAGGGATTCCAGTTTGTACCTTCTGGGATTGGCTACA
>LAVV01011485.1:13233-24535 GCA_001263375.1 Puccinia sorghi
AAAAAAAAATGGCCGCTACGCTACGCTATTTTGGCCTGTAGCGTAGTGTAGCATAGCGGCCCACCATTACAAAATCCCCAAAAAACCTTATAAAAAAATATTAAAACATTCCAAAACTCAAAAATAGATATCCCAATTATTTTTACGGAATTTTTGTGGCACTTTTAGCTAGAGGAATAACTTTCCTGGCATCAAGTGTCCTCACAAAGTTTGTCACTCAATCCCACAAAGTGAAAATTTTCCATTTTTCAGCCAACATGATGTTCCAGTTCCTACATAAAAGTATTCATTAATATTTTAAAATGAAAGGTAAACATTGCACAAATAAATTTCCCCGAAGCTACCCATTTTATCATGAAGAAAGACCACTTCAAAATGATAGAGTTTCATTTTCCGCATAAATAGAAGCATCAATTATTTTAGTCAAGATATCCCAGTATTCTTCATCATTCTTGAAGAGCTGGCTGTAGAGATCATCAGCCATGTTTTTCAACCAATAACCAAAAACAGAGAGAGCTGCTTGAAAATTTCTCCTGTGTGAGTGTTGACTGGTGATCAGGCGGATCAAGAGGGTCTGAATTAAATTGAAATCTTCAGGTGAGAAGGAATTTATTGGAATTCCATCCTCAACAACAAAATCTCCAAGGAGTGGGAGCTTGTTCTGATTCACATCAAAGAGAACTTGATGAATCCAATTTATGAGAAGTGGCTTGATTTCAAAATCTATTTGAAATTTTGTGTTCTTTAAGTGTCGTAGCAATGCAGAATGGCATATATTTAAGTGATTCATGAATTTGTTCAGCTTATTCAGTACCAGTTGTCTTTTCATTTTCACTTGATTACCAGTATCACGAAGCCAAACCCATCCCTGTCTTCTTCCTTGATTGTCTGGCTTCATTTTTAATGTAATCACAACAGGGAATTTTGAATCATTGAAGCTGAAGCTGAGAGCCGCAGACATTCGAGGGTTCCTCACCAAAAATATTTTCATGATATGACATGAAAGTTCTTGTTTGCTTGGTCCCAAGTCCACACCAATCCAGCCATTATTTATATCTGAATAGCAAGATTTTGCTTTGAGTGAATCTGGTAACTGCTGTAGGCTGCGGACTGGAAAGTTTCCTAGTGCTTGTATCCAACTTCCTCCATCAAATCCGCTGCCAATTCTCATTTTGGAATTTGTGGTTTGGATTACAAGGGATCTTAAATCATGAATTTGTCCACTTTTAAGTGCACATGAGACTTGAGGGCATTTTTCTTCATAGTAATTACTAATTATCATCAATGCAGTTTGGGGCTCCCTGTTTGATGTGAGTGATGATGATAAAAGGGTGATTATCATTTTTTGTATTGGCCCAAACTCCTTTCCTTTTTTTAAAGCTTGGATATCTTGACTTGTAAACCTCCCAATAACAGGTAAGCTATTTTGAGGTTCAAAAATCTGGTTGAAGATCCAATCAACCAATTCGCAATTATTACTGATTGTCCCTGTTGCGTGTAAATTTTTCAAGACGGCAGAGTTGATGTAGAGAAGCCACACAATTAATTTTTTGACCTGCTTTGTAATCTTTTCTTTAGGATTCCTTGGGATGGTGGGATAATTTACAAATTCAGGAGCAATTTCAACCCTGATCTGATAAAACGAGGGGTTTGTTCCAGGTGCATATATTTTAACTGGTAGATGTTCCTGCAGATGATCAAATTCTTTATCCACCGGTTTGAGTCTTATGAATGTAAGTAATTCTCCAGTATGCAATTTGAATTCGTGCATAAATTCACTCTGAATTTCTTCATCTATGCTAGTACCTGGCATGATGAGTTTGGAAAGCTCCTGATCCCAGGGTAAGCTGGTATGCACTTGTGCAGAATTTGTGTCGTCCAATTGTTCAGATAATTTGACAATAGGATGTTCCGGTGAGCTTCTCCCAGTTACCAGTCCTGAGGAGGAAGAATCTTAAATTCAACCACATTTTTTAAAAAAAAAAAGATGGACAATGATTTCAAAGCAATAAGTAGCAATAATAAGTATTAATTCACAGACTTTTCATTTTTCCTACACTTACCTTTGCTGTGTTTATGATTATCAAATGGTGGATGACTCTGAAGCTGGTTGTGAGTTTCATTTTGGGCATAATCTTTGCTGATGTGAGCCTCATGTTGAATCTCTGAATGTTGTATGAGTGAGTACTGGGCTTGGGGGAGTGAAAGTGGTTCAGGAAGAGATGGATGGGGTTGATTGTCATGCTCAGGTGTAAAAAGCCATGACAAATCCGCAAAGTTTTCAGGCGCAGAGAGAAACTGATTATCTTGTCCGGAAAAAATCAGATTGTCATGTGGTCTTGTGACCTGATGGGATGTCATTGATTGAGAGCTAGGATCTGCTGGGATGGGGAAACCAGGGACCAATTGTTGTTCAAGTGAAGATAAGGAGGCTGGTTCAACATGATTGAGTGATGAAAGCCATGTCAGATCATCAAAGTGTTGAAATTCAGAGGATAGCTGAGACAAATGGGAATCCTCTTGGGGCCTTTCAAACTGATGGGTTGGCATAGATTGAATCATAGGCTGAGGAGTTACGTGATTTGGATTGAGTAAAGCAAATGATACAGATGTAGAAGGAGAGGTCAGGAGTTGGTTCCAATGATTGTCTGCTTGAGGGTATTGTGTTAGCTCAAATCACCAAAACATCAATTTTGCTACGTTAATCAGAATGTCCTTCTCTGTCTTATAAGTTTTACTGACCTTCGAGTGCTACTGGCCAGAACATTTCTTCATTAGTGGCACCAGTGGCAAAAGAATTATCAAAATTATAATTTGATTGCGGAGCGGGAGTGGCCAATTGGCCATTCCGAGATGTTTTTTGACGTTTGGTTGCCGTTGACATCACACCGTTTTCAGGATTCGTATCTTCAAAACGACGCAATGGAAGTGAGTTCATCAAAAGTATGGAGTTTGGAATTTTGACAACAACCAGCCAAACTGTTTCTCTTACTCGGATAGTCATGGTCAACGTTCCGACTGAGCCACTCGGGATTAGAGTTGGAGAATCCAGGTTGGTAATCGGCCACCGGTGGGCTTCCCTGTGGTTGCTTGTGGTTGATAAATCCTTCTTGGTTCAACCCGTCATATTGAAGAAACGGTGCATGGAAATCTTCTGCACTTGAATGAAGACCAGGAGTGAGTTGATGACCTTCGACTACATCCTGGAGGTATGGGTGAGCGCAAACAATTCTCATGGTATAAATGCAGCAGCACCATGCCAGTAACTTATTATGTAGAAGGGATCGTGCAGAATTCCACGGCATTTTGAAGAGGAGATTCATTTGCTTTGAGCTCGGAAACTTGGAAGGGGGGGCTACTGACCACCGTGCTCACCTTTTATGCCACTGAAGCAAGCTGCGAACTGCTCCAGTTAGGCATCAGCCGATGGAACAAGTCTGGACCCGAACTAGACACAGGTCTCACCCTGCAGGCGCGCGCGAGTGAGGTCGAAGCACCTGTCACACTGCGCCGCGAACGTAAAAAGTCCCTCATAGGGGAGGAGGGGGGCGCAGCGCCATCCTTGGTCGTGCACGACGGCAGGCAGTAGCTGAGTGCACCCGGCCCATGAGGGCCAGACTGAATCTTTTCAACCTGGCGCACGCGCCTCTCTAGCTGCCGTGTCCTGCGCAGGAGGAAGACAGTGTCTATTTATGGGTACAGCCTTTATTCCAGTGGTGCCGGGCTCCAAAATATAGATCGCTTATCGGCGTCGTTTCTTTTGTATTTGTATCTTAAAACAAAAACTTGAGATTTCAAGATAGTGCGCAATGTTAAATCAATAAGCACTGAAAACAAAGGGGTGCAGGGCATCCCGTTCTCCAGCTGGTGGAAGCAAGATACACTGAAGAAGAGAGTGAATTCCCCCGGTTCCACATGCAGCGTGGGAATACAGCTCTTCATTCGGTGGATTTGAGTTAAGGCATGACCCTGGGGGTCGGGACGGGGGTTCAGTGCCATCCCGACGGACGACCCCTGAAAGATCGACAGACCCCTGAAAGATCGGACAGACCCCTGAAACCCCGGGGGTTTTTTTTTTCTTGATAATACCTTTAACCCCCCAAACTCTGACCACATTCGACATATCCCGGATCCGATAAAAGCGGCCCGAGCAATTCCCCATCCATTTCTGCCTTCTCCCAATCCATAATTGACCTTGACAATGCAGACGACGAGAATCAGGACTCACTTTCAGGATCTAGCAAGCATAGCTGGTGGAACCACCTCAAAGAATCAGCAGAACCGGGATAACTTACCTTTCAAGTCTTCACAAAATCTGAAAATATTTGTAATATTAAGTAAAAAAAATATATAAGCTCAAGCACAAAAACATTTCATGCTCACCTTTTACAAATCCACGGTCTAGCTGATCCCAATTGCACAAAAAAATTGAAGATGAATCAGTCCGAGATTGATAAATGGTGCCATAAAGGTGTTGTGCTTCCCAAGGTATCTATTTCACCTTTCAATTTATTTCTTTCTTTTTACATTTATAATTCTAATTTATATTTTGATTTTTGATTGGCCTCCTTCACTTAGGTTGAGCTCAACAATGAGACTCTCAATCTGGCTTTGGTTTACATGATTGCCAACAGAAATTTGCCATTTTCAATTGTCAGACACAAATCATTCCAAGATTTTATCTGCCTCCTTAATGAATCGGCCAAAACAACCAGTCAGGCTGTGATTGCAACTCACTCCGCCGGCATGTATCACTTGTTGGAAGAAACAATCAAGGAGTCTTACCTGGCCAAACACATATCAATATACTTTACTAAAGAATCCTGGATTTCCCCCAATGTGACTGCCTTTGTGGCAGTCACAGCCCACTTTTTTGACAAAAATTTTCAGATACATGATCTAACAATTTCCATTTCTCACATTGAAGGTAGGTCAATTCTCTTCTCTATGGTTTGAATGATTCATGAAAATTTCCTGATTACTTCATATATTTTCCCAGGCACTCATAGTGGAATTGTTTTTGCTAATCTCTTCAATGAGACACTCAGAAACTACTAAATAGTTGACCAGCTACATAATAATGTTTTGGTCAGTGTCAACATGGCTTGTGAACTCAAACTAAAGATTCCTCACTTCAATAGCTCAACACACATACTCAGTTGTGTTGCCCATGCAATCAAACTCACCACCAAAATGGATGCCAATTCTGGAGATGAGCCCAACCCAATGGACATTAGCCTCTTGGTCTTGCCTCCAGATGGTGCCAACATCAATTTCAAAACAATCATCAAGAGTTTAAATGGCCTGTGTACCCGGTTCCAGTTTTTGCCTCAGCAACAAGAGCAATTTGAACTAGCCGTTGACTCATACCAGCCAGAACTTCACAAATGAAAGATCAAGGGACTTTAAATTGATGTCCCAACCCGTTGGAACTCCACTTTCCCCATTTTACAATGGGCTCTCTTGATTCCAAAATCAATTTTTTCAAACAGAACTCTGAGACAGCCAACTTTTCTTTATCCCCTGCCAAATGTGATCACACTCAAAAAATCATGAAACTTCTTGAACCCCTCAACAAGGCCAAAGAGATGCTGTGTGCCTCAAATTATCCAAAGCTGAACTCCACACTACCAGTCTATTTTTTCTTAATTGAGCATTTAAATTCAGTGCACTGGGGACTTTACAGCCAGGACCAGCTGATTAGACCATCCAACCAGATGATAGAAAAGATTGATGAATATTTGAAAGTCGCCCTTAAGAAACCAATCTACATATGTTCCATGGTACTTGATCTCAATTTCAAGACTGTATTCTGGAAGAATCACGAGGCCTTCATATTAGAAGATTACCAAGTTCCTATTGCCAATGTTGTCTCCCATTTCAAATTGGAATCTCAAAAATTTTATGATAACCTTCCTCAGACTACCAAATCAGACAAAGGATAGCCAGTGGTTGGTACTGGCCCCAACTGCAAAGGAATATTTGCTTCAGCATTTTACCAACCTCCACCTGAGATCAATGGGATTCAAGCTGAAATTGCTTGATATCTGCAGGAGGATGTGAAGGCTGAAGGTGTCCCTTTCCTTCCCTACTGGGCCACTCACCAGAAATCATTCCCAAATTTGGCTCTAATGGTGCACTGATATCTTTCAATTCCTGCAACAAGTGCAGCCTCCAAACAAATCTTTTCAAAGGGCCACTTTGCTGTCTCTTGGAAATGAGTGTCAAGACTCAATGAATTGAACAGCTATTATGCTTGAAGGACTGGTTTTGTTCCTTCAATGGGCCATTTTGATTGTTTTTTTTTCTATGTTTTGTTTTTTCTTTTTTCCCTCTGGTTTTCTATCTTCCCTTCAGACTAATGAAAATAGTGATCAAGATTCTATTTACATAAAACACACAACAAAATAAAAAAAACAAGGAATGATTGAATTGAAATAAAATATTTAAGTGATTTGATCTTTTTACATCATCACTGCAAAAAAAAATTGCTCAACTGCCTCCAGTTGGCATTCAGAAACCCCCAGGAAGCTTCTGTTGTTACTCCAACCTTTCTACAAAAGTGATCTAACTGGCTTTGATTCACAGTCCTTGTGCATAATGCACAGTGACTGTTCCAAAACATCTGCACTTGCAAACAGGTAGTTTGGATGAAAGCTTGGCTGGAGCATGCAGCATATCAACTGCAGGCAGTTGAGAAAGTTTTTTTTGAAGTGCATTAAATAGTGCCTCAAAATAGCCATCAGGCAAAACTCATCCACAAGCTTTCTACCCCCGGGGGTCTGGGTCAGGGGTTGGGATAAACCCCTGATTCCTGGCAGTCAGGGTCATGCCTGAATTTGATTTATGTGGATTGGTCAAGTGCTGTGGTAGCTAATTCTGCGACAAATAAGCGACTTAACTGAACATTTCAGCCGCACCTACTCAGTTTAGCTCACAACTAAACTGACTTTTCACTAATTTTTTGCTAAACCTTGCTACATTGAGCAACATTTAGCGCCACCACTAAAATACTACAATTACCTACAATCCAACAAACAAAGAGCAAATGCGAACAAATCTTGGGGTGAATTGGCTTTACCAGGAGGACAAGCAACTCACACAGAGCTGGATCAAGACATCCAAAGACATTGTCCAATCGAACTTTCAGAAAAAAGAATTATTCTGGAAATGTGTGGCTGATGATTTTAATCAATATACAATTGGGATTCAAAGTGAATGGAATAGCCTTTCACACTGGTATGTATCTTTCTTATTTTTCATATTCATTGCTCAAAATTTATTACATGAAATTCTTCTCTTGTGGGCATTGGTCCAGAATGCAATGTTGAAATTTGGTGGCCTATATCACAAGTTAGAAAACAAACAACCCTCTTGCTCAGTTCTGTTGGATCTTATGGGTGATTTCAATAAAGCCTTCTATAAGCAATAAGGGAAAAAATTCACATTTGAGCTAGCTTGGCAAGTGCAACACTTGCCAAAGTGGAACAACTTATCTGAGAAACAAGCTTTGAACCAAGAGGCAGAAACTCCATGTTATGATCCTGTAGCCCCCTCTGGGACTTTCCAGGGGTTTCCCCAAGTGGAAGATTGTCTTCATCCTCTGAACCTTTGTACATTAGCAATCTATCATCTCACTCACAACACTCTGGCACTCTCCAATTTAAACCCATTGACTCGAGCCCCTCAACCAGAAACTGCCATCACCCCAATCTTGGGGACAAGCACAAGAAACAATGAATCAGAGCAGTCCTGGAAGTGCCCCCCCCCCAGAGTGCACACCACCAAGCGCCTCATGAAAGTGGAGAACTCGAACCACCAAAAAGTGCTATCCACGCACAACTGCAACCAAACACTTGATATGAAGAAATCCAATGATATTTTCAGGGAGTTTTCCAATGCCGAGGTCCACCAGATGAATGTTTCCTTGAAGGAATAAAAAGAAGAAGACCTCCCCAATGAGATCTCCCAAACCTGTTTATGACTTAAAAACAACAAATCTTGAATTCTCTACAAGATCAACTTGAGAAAGAATAAAACAAAGATCAGGCCTCCAATCACCTCAATACAGCGGGCCATATTTCCAGCTCATCCACTCAGAAAAGTGAGTTTGACTAAGCCTCATTGGTCCCCCCAAGCAAACAAGGCACTACTGGTGTAAAATGATGACACCCAAGACCAAAACAATGGGGAAGATGATGATCAATTTTTGGAAAATGTGGAAGGGGAAGACAATGAAGAACAGCTCTTGGTTGATCTTCCTCTCTCCTTCTTCTAGAAAGTCTTTCTATTTTATTCTTGTTTTGGTACTCTTTCTCTTTCTGCTTGATCATTTTTTTTCTTCTTGGTTCAGTCCTATTTTTTTTCTCCTTGGTCCTCTCCTTCTTTTTCTCATTTATCTTTTGTTATTTAGTGTCATACTTTTCTCAATTTTTCATTTGATTGGCGATATTGATGGAATGATAAAAACAATGAAGGAAAAAAGAAAACATGATCTGGATTTCCTGGCTCCCCAGCAAGCCCAGCTCAAGTCTGTCAGGTTGTTTGTCAGCCTTTGATGTTGAGCATCTGATTGAAGCTCAATAGTCCGAACCTGCTACTCTTGGAATGTGTATGGCTCATTCCAAGGATGAATGAGCTTTTTACCCCTGGGAAGAGTCCAAGACAACTCTTCTTCCAGTTTGTGTCTCTGATCCTCCACAATCATGTTGTGGAGAATCATGCATGCTTTGATTATTGATACTATGTTGTTGGGGCTCCACATATGGGATAGTACTTCTAGGATGGACTGCCAGGATTTTATTACTCCAAACGCTTGCTTGATGTCCTTTTGAAAAGCTTCTTGAAGGTCCAAAAAGTGTTGGGATTTTGCATCTTGCAACATTCCCTTTGCCTTGATGAGGGTTGACCACTGAGGGTAAATTCCATCAATGAGGTAGTAGCTGTGAGAGTAGGTTTGTCCCTGGACTGTGAACTCCACATCCCACTGGTCAAGGACGTTGTGGAAAGAAAAAATGCCGGTTGTAAAACTGAGAGTTCTTCCCCGTAGATTTTACATAATCTTTGGTTTCACTGTGGAGGACTGGAATCACTAATAAGCTGCTTGCCTTCACTCTTCCAATAAAAACTCCCTTTCACCGCTCTTTGCTACTGCAACCTGGAAAGAGATTCTGAATATTCTTCCTTGATTTTTTGAAGCATTGACTTGACTTCCTCCTCTCCCAAAATCAATACTATGATGCTATGATAAAAAATACAAGACTCCGTGCCCACACACCCATGACTTCCTTCTCCCCTGCAGCTCCTCCCCGCTTCCATTGAGTCCCCGCACCCGCATCCCTGCTGATTTCCACTCCCTGCAGCCCTGCCCCGATTTGACAGCCTCACTCCTCAGGCCCCCTTCTGCGCAAACTTTGGACCCCCTGGCTACTCAGCCGGCCCAGTTTGCCCCCGCAGTGCCCTCCAAAGTCACCCTTGTCTGCCTGATCCTCTTCCAATGCCTGCTCAAGCCAAAACTGAACCCCCCTCTATGCCAGTGCCTTTTACCTGCCACATTTCCTCCGCCGCGTACAAAAGCTTGATTATTCCACTGCTGACAAAAGAAAAGGATAATCTGCTCAGCCTACAAAAGTCCTGAAAATACTTTCCTTTGTTTACTTTGGCCCACCTCAGCTTTGCGTGTGTACCATACTCTCTGCGGCAGCTATTGCTGAGACCCACAGCTGTTGCCTCAACTGTAAAGACTCCACAACATTTATGTTGTTGAGAGCTCCAGCAATCAAAAAATGCATGCCAAATCCACAAGTATTGGTCTGCCACCACTTCCAAGACAATTGTAGGACTTTTTCCCTTGCCCTTGTACTGCCCAGCCATTGTGCTTGGGCGGTTTTTCCATGCTCAGTGCATGCAGCCTGGAAATCCCTGGTTTTTGTTGATTGAAAAGATCCTAAGGTCCTCTTGGGTCGGCTTGCGGAGATACCCTTTGCCGTAAACGCTGATGCCGGTGCTAACAAAGTATTTCAAGGTTTCTCAAGCTGTCCGCGTCCCCAAGCCAACAGTATTCATTGGTTGAATTGACTTCACATCCATGCACTAGTAGTCCGAGTGCGGCGGTCACTTTCTAAAAGGTGGACAACCCAATATTCCTGGTGCAGTCCTGGTAACCCCAATCTTAGTATTTTCAAAAGAGAAAGAGGGAGAGATAAGTTTGAAACACAGTTTTCTGAACAAAATAAGGGCATGCGGCCTCCATATCAGCAACAATCCGTAGGAAGAGCCCCTCTGCCATTTGAGAATGTCTTTCAAAGTCGCAATTTTCGAAAGTAGCATTCTCATCAAAGTAATCTGACATGAGCTTCTTGTATCCCAGGAGATGATTACGCTCTTTGTTTGGACGTCATTGGACTGGGGGTGTTTCTTCTTCCTCTTCTTCCGATTCCACTTGTTCAAAAGACATCCAAGATTTATTCATTGTCGTTGTCCATGTCCCAATCATACAGCTCCTGTTGACAAAATTTGGCGGTGGTATGGTTGATCATATTGGTTTTGTTTTGCCACAATGGCGGGTGGTTTGGGGCTGTAGCAATGCGGTCAAACACTGCGTGGCAAGTTAACAATGTATATTTTGAAATTTTCCGCGGAGTCAAAATGACTGGACCGGTTCTGAGAATGAATGGAATGGAGTATTTTTTTGCGGTGAGAAAAGCCCTGGATTTATTTATGTGGGCAGACTGAAAAGAACCGCCGCCATTGCATTTCCTGGCAGTCGTCTCCAATAGACGAGACGCCCGGCGAGACCTTTGTATAGGAGGAGTGTTGTAAGTAACACGACAAGATTGGAGTCTGAAGACTCAAAGAACAGCACACAAGCTGCATACCTAGCGGCGTCAAGGTTTGGGAGACAAGCGGTGAATATGAATTGATTGAGAATGAGAATGCGGAGATGAAACTGAGAAAGCAACAACTGATTCTAACCTTTTTATAGGAGGATTGTTGTAAGTAACACGACGAGATTGGAGTCTGAAGACTTGAAGAACAGCACACCTGATAATAGTGAAAGTTTAGAGAAGAAAAAGAAAAGATAAGAATGAGGATGAGGAAAATGAAAGATGATGAAATCAACATACAAGCTGCGTACCTAGCGGCGTCAAGGTTTGGGAGACAAGCGGTGAATATGAATTGTTTGAGAATGAGAATTAAGAGATGAAACTAAGAAAGCCACAACTGATTCTAAACTTTGTATAGGAGGAGTGTTGTAAGTAACACGACGAGATTGGAGTCTGAAGACTTGAAGAACAGCACA
>LAVV01011496.1:6378-17680 GCA_001263375.1 Puccinia sorghi
TTCCATTCAAACTCCACATGTTTGCCTATGTAGAATTTTTGGCACAGTCACTGTGCAGTCTGCACAGTGACTGTGCATCAAAGCTTGGTTGAATCACTTTTGGAGCATGGTTGGAGTAACAACAGAAGCTTCCTGGGACTTTCTGCATGTCAACTGCAGGCAGTTGAGCAAATTTTTTTTTGCAGTGATAGGTAGTGTAACTCTCAAATATGTGTGTTGTAGACTCTGATGGGACACACAACACGTAAAAGTCTCACTATAAATAGTATTTTTTCCCCTAAGGGATTTATTTTGTAATGTCTCAATCTAAAAAAATTCAATCCAAGTCCTAAAAATTCTTAAAAACTACATTTAGTTCCACAAACCTGATCATAAATTTGTGTGAAACTCTTGGGTCACTCTGCCTGCTTCCTGAATATACTGCTCAAACTTCCCTGATTCTTTACACTCCAACTCCTTAACACAATCCATTTCATATATTTCTTTTTCCCAACTAAATCGTAGTTCTTGAAATCCATGCCTCTCTTTCAACATGAGATGATCAGATTTGATCTTCTTGAAATGTTTTTCCTTTTCCATTCAAACTGAGCTGTAAGTTGCTGTGTGTTAGATTCTGATTTTCTTTATTTTCTATCTGAAGTTGCTTGGTAGGCAGCAGCCATTGAAGATTTTCCCTTATCAAGTAGCTCCCATGGGATACCTTTCTTGCTAATGTGGTTGGGATTGTGGAACAACCAAGGCCTCTTGTGGTCCTTGAGGTTGAGTGCGGAGTGAATTTTGTGAAATCAATTCACTGGTTTGACCTTGTATTCTCATTGATTGGCCAGGGGTAGTTGTAGACCACATGGTTGTCTGATTTGCAGCCAAATGAGTTTCAATTGGGGGGAGGGGGAGAGAGAGAGTTAACAGGCAGCGGGACAGAGGATTGCGCTGGTGTGGGAGCAGCCAAAGGTGCAGCTGATTAAGGGAAAAGCATTAGCCAAGATTGAATTACCAAGTAGAGGTAGAACAAGCAGACAGAAGTCTACCTGAATAGTGTTGAAGTGTCAAACTAGGCACTGCTTGATACACAATTGCTCACACATCCATGAGACTTCCTAACAGCATTGGAGGCAAAGCACCACACACAAGCTGTACATAACCAATGTACTCCACAAATCAACACATTAGCAATGCATACTTAGCTCAATGGTTAGAGCATCCACAGTACACAACCTTCCTTTTCACTTGTTCAATATAACAATCAAATTGAGCCAGGGATACCTCCCAAGAAGCACACGGACCTGGGGTTCTTGGAGACAATGATAATTGCTGGGATTCTAAAAATCACGCGGGTTCAGCAAGGCGACGTGAGAGACATTGGCAAAGGATAAGTAGCGGGGTGTTCTCCTGCAGCATCATCAGCAGCAGAATCACCCACCTCACGAGCTCCAGCTGGTGCACTAACCACAGTGGTGGGGGCAGACCCGTCACTGGGTGCTGTGAGGCTGGCAGGTGGAGGTGAAGCCGGTGGAGCATCATTCCACAAATAATTGATTGATGCCAATGACCCCGCTGGATGCACCCAATCCCAATTTCTGCGACACAAGAGACCGAGGCATGAGATGTGCGAAAGGCCGCTTCGAGAGTGACTCCTATGAAAACATCCACCCTGGCTTGTTGGGTGCACATGTACCAGTCTCTCGCTGAGGGCTGAAGACTTGTGTCCCCAGATCTGGGATGACGTGAGGGCAGACTTCTCTCTCTCACGGTCTAGCAGAAAAAGAAAACCCCCTGCTGGTGTCAAAACGGTTGTTTGCCTTGTGTCCATGAGGAACCTTCCAAAGGACATCTCACCCGCTGGCATTCACCATATGGAAGAGTCACGTGCGGGCGGCACAGGTCAAAGCTTAGAAATGGACTCTCGATAATAGGCTTTGGTAGGGCCCTGCTTGTGCGTCTCGTTATCAATCAGGGGAGCGCCTGCTGGCCTGAACATGAAGGCCATCTGTGTGTACATGTGTTTGCGTTGGAGAGGGCTAACACGAGTCGGAAATCACACGAGGGTTGGAAAGGTTGGGACGACTTCAGACCTCGGATGTGGATTGATTTATTCTGATTTGTTTGTTTTGTTTTTCGAGGTCGGGTTAGGCTGCGCCGGATAGTGCCGATCGAATTTCGAGAAGGTCGATGCGAGACCCGGAGCGGAGGGGGGGTCCGATGATGGGGCCTGGTCAGCGCGCGAAGAAGGCGTGAGCGGGGGACCATCGGCAGGGTGGTTGCGAGAGGAGCTCTGTTGGTCGGCGATGCGCTCGTGCCCTGGAAAGCGGGCCGGTGGGCATGATTAGCAATGGGATGTGTGCAGTCAGTCAGTTTATGTATGGTTGTTCGAGACAGAAAGGCTCAACAGTCCCTCGTGTCCGTAGACCGGATACCTCTCCTGGCTTGCTCCCGCCGCCGCTCATTGATATCTTTCTTGGCATAGTACAGGCCTCCGCCTCCCGCCACTCTACAGACATCAGCAGATGATCTTCCTGCTTATCGTTGACAAGAGGAAGACTTGCTTGCTCACAACAGCAGTCCCCAGCCTAGCGCCATCGTCCCAGGGGTGTTCATTGTCGATTTAATAGAAGTAATATGTGCCGAAGTCAGTCTGCGGGTTTCCACTGCCCGCTTGTTTCGCGTCGTGATGTTGTAGGAGACCGGGGGGAGCGGGTGCGCCGGTCTACCTCGGGTAAAAACACCTTTGGGGATAGAGCATTGCAATTATTCTTCAACGAGGAATACCTAGTAAGCGTATGTCATCAGCATGCGTTGATTACGTCCCTGCCCTTTGTACACACCGCCTGTTGCTACTACCGGGCTAACCATAAAACTCCACAACATGAGCTAAACACATAGACTCATTGTTATGGAGTAAACATGATCATTTTTATCACATTACCCCCCCTTTTATTTTTCAAAAACTTTTAAATATATACCCAAGTTCAAAAGAATGTAAAAATAAATTGGTTGGCTTTGCTAATTGATTACTCCTAATCATTAATTGAGAAGGGGACAGCAAAAAAAGAAACTATGGTGCTGACATGTTTATGAAATTGGATGACTCTGTCCCTTTACTTGTCTTCATCTGATGTCTGAACTGGCATTGGATGTTGACTGTCCCATTTTTGTCCTAATTGAATGTCTGAACTGGCATTTGATGAAGACTGTCCCTTACTGCTTTGACCAACAGGCTGAACTGCCTGAAGGAAAAGAGCAACCAGTGGTGCGCTGGTATACAAAATGCATACGTCCCTCTTCACATAGCCCAAGATCATTAACCATCACCAGATGCTTTTTTTGATCTTGGGCCTTAATGTCAAACATTTCATAAACATGTCAGCATTTTTTTTTTCGCTGTCCCATTTTTTTCTACTTCAGGGCTAGTTGTCTAGTCTAAGAGGGATTATGCAGTGTAAAAGGGGTCTCTGAACTGAAGATTTAATGGGCACTCCATAACAAAGTAGAAAAATTTAGTGGATGCAAAGTGTCTCACTTGCTTTGAAGTAAAAAACAATTCTTCATTGTAGCTAAGAAAAAGGGTCTTTATGACAAAATCCAAAGACTGTTAAAAATCTGTTAGGATATAAAAAAGCCTAAAAAAGATAAAAAACTTATACACCTTTTTCTTCATCCACCAAGGTTTATAAATACTAATTACCTCCAATTATAAGAGTAAGACATCAAAGCTGGGGCACAAAGGCAACACAGGAACGATGCTCTAATAACTCTCTGCCTCTACGTGGCATCCCTAGATAAATCCAAAAAATTAGTTTGGTAAACTAAAAGAGAGTAAAATAAAAACTGTGGGAAATACAAAGCTATCCACAGACTAACAGGATGTTTATATTAGAAAACTTAAGGAAATCTGATAAAAACACCATTAAAATTATTAATGTGTTATAGCTAAAAATATCTTAAAAAATGAAATTTTTGGCAAAAACACTTATGAGTATACCAAATTGGCTGATAACAATATAAAAAGTAAGAAGGTATACAAAAACAAAAAAAATGAACCAGAAGTCCAACTGGGAAAAATGGACAAAATAAAATTATGGCACAAAGAAAAAAGGAATTGACGGTCCCGACGGTCCTCCCTGAAAATGTAGGGGAGGGCTCTGCTCAATGGGGTGAGAGGTTGGATCTCACTTGGCGGTCTGATCCCCGAGAGAAGACCAAGGGCTTGGATATCATAGGGGACCTGGTGATACCAGGTCAGTCCTCTTTACCCAATGGAGGTGAGGGGGACGAAAGCTACAGGAAACATTCTTTTAAAAATCTGGTAACAGAGACTGTCAACAAAGCACAGACTCGCCCTTCAGTGATCTCTGGGACAAAACTATATGATAGAGATCTTTTACAAGGTTGCACCCGATATATTTTAACAAATGTTGGGTCAATAAGTACAGTGCAAATGCACTCTGCCTTAGAAAATTCTCTTAGACACCATAAAAATTTGTATAAGGGAATTGTTAAAATCAAACCTATACTTCAACCCAATAGGAGAAGAAGGTTTGATCTATGGGTAAAACATGAAAGCTCAGCAGGGTTACAAAAAGCCTTAAAGTTGGACTACAAGGGTTGACAAATGTTGTCCCAAATGATTGACCCTGATCAAACAAATTGGAATGAGTTGATCAGTAAATCTATGTTACCCAGATACCGTCTCTATTTATGGAAAGCATATAGAGACCGTCCATTAAAACCCAACAATAATGTTGAAGTAAGGGAGGATCAAAAATTAAACCTCCTAACATGGAATATAAATGGTATCAAAAGCAAGCTACCTGCTCTTAAACACCTACTACAGGAAAAACAGATAGCAATCGTGTCAATCCAAGAACACCTAAGGACAATAAAAAACTATGTCCCTGGTGTGCAGGGATATAACCTCTTTGATAGGCCAAAATAGAAAGGCTTTAGAGGACAATGTCTCTATGTGCACCAATCACTTAATGCACATGAAATCGACACTCAAACAAAACACATTATATACGTTAAGGTTTACGAGCAAACAGGGGCCCACCCATGGCATATACGATCAATATATATGCCATCGGGTTCCTCCCGGGGAAAAGATAGAGGAGTTATTTGGGGCTATTTGTACACCCTACTAAAAAATCTCTTCACTGAATCGGATGCATCACCACCCTATGTAACGGTTCTAGGTGACCTTGATGATGAAGAAAAGCAAATCCTTAATCATGTTAGAAAATCCAACTTGCGTAACCTTCATTTAGAAATCATTAAGGATCCTAATACCTCAACCAGAAGTACAAATAAAACTGAGGGACGATACATTGATCACTTCTTAAACACACCAGAAGTAGTATCAATGGTCCAAAAAGTCACTGTTGAAAAATCTCTTTTCAACATCAGTGATCATTGGCCGGTTATCCAAAGTATGAAAAAATTGGAAAAACCTATAGCTGAGTATATAAAACCCAAAAAAGCCAAAACCTGGAACCGAAAGGGGATAGATGGCCATGGGTGGGAATTAGCCCTTTCAAAAAGATGGGATGCTCTCACAGTAGATGAAATACAAGATGAGACTCAACTCAATGAAACGGCAACATGGTGGGTTGATACTCTCAACAAAATAGGAGAGGAAATACACCTGCTGGAAATTCCGACTGGACAAAGAGATTTTAAATTTGACCAAAAAACACTACAACTTATTAAGAAATCTTGACGTTCACGCAGAAAGCTTGAAAAAGCAGTAACAACACAATCATGTCCTGCATTAGATAAACTACAAGCAACCAGCATCCGAGATCAAAATCGGGCAAAATTGGCAATAAAAAAGTTTGCCAAACTGGAATGTTCAAGAAAGAGCCAGAAAATAAACCAGCTCTTACTTCAAAACAAGGGTCAAAGTTTCCATCATCTACTACAACAAGGACAAGGAAAACAACATGGAAACATGGATAATACACCATGTTTTAATGAAAAGGGAGAGTTAGTAACCTCAACTGAGGAAATACTACAAGCCAGAGCTGAATATTCAGCAAAATTGGCCTCAGACCCAACTGGGATCTCCACAAATCCTGCAAGATGGACTCATGTTAGACCAAAAAGTGTCAAACGTAAAGAACCATCTGATAGTGACTTTTTTAACTCAAATGATGAAGATTCGGATACTTCCATTAATGAGGAGGTCACTCTCACCGCACCTGACTTCCTATTGGCAATCAGGCAAATCCAAAGGAATGCTGCTCCTGGAAAAAATGGAGTCCTGGCTATGCACCTGAAAAAATTCCTTGAAATTGAATGTCAAGTACAGATTAGTCAAGACTGGAAAGGAGCACAAAAATATGGTGAAACTTACTTTCCAATGCCTTTAGATTATTCCACTGTGGCACTTGACTGCTGGTCTTTACCACAAAAACTTATGGTCCCTCCCCTTAAGCATTTACTCAATATTATGAGGGGCCGTCTCAGGTTAAAAACACAACCTAAAATCTGGAATGAGGAAGTTCTAATAAATCTTCCAAAACCAGGCCAGGACCAGAGATGGTTAAAAAATACAAGGGGAATAACACTTTCTTGTACAGAAGGTAAACTTCTACTTACCATCATAGCAACTAAGATCTCAAAGAAATTAGAAAAAGAAAAATTCTTTTCAAAAACTCAAGCTGGCTTTAGGCAGGGTCAGGAAGCAGTTGTTCATGTCGTAAGTCTCAGTGAGATACTTAAACGACGAAGTAATAATAAGCAAAACACATTTGCTATTTATGTGGACTTCAAAAAGGCCTTTGATAGGGTCCCTCATGAGGGACTCTGGGCAAAACTCAGGCAAATCGGAATACATAACGATTTGATTGAGATTATTAAGAAAGGATATGACTCTTCCAAGATTCAATGCAGACTTGGAGACCAATTATCAAAATCTTTCACTAGGGAAATTGGAACCCAACAGGGTTGTCCTTTCACCCCTCCTGTTTATCATTTTCGGAAATGATATATTTCGGGAGATCACCAAGGGCATTCAGGTTCTGGGATTAAACGAAAATGTCCCTGGACTCCTATTTGCTGATGACACTCTTCTCTTTGCTGACACACTGGAAGAGATTGAGTGTATACTCAAAAGACTAGAAACCTATTGTGGCAAATGGAACTTTGCTTTAGGATATGAGAAATGTGGTGTAATCCAGTATGGACCACCTGACTCTCTAGTAAAGGATCTACCTACAGAAATAAAGTTAACTGAAGTTAATATAAAGTTCATGAAAACCTATAAATATCTTGGGTGCTGGATTACTAATAAGTGGCAAAAGTCAGAACCCTATCTATTAGAAAGGGAACATGCTAAAAGTCTGGCTGAAAAAACAAATAAATGTTTTTTCAAAACACTACCACTACTTCATGATAAGGGATTACATTTACTATGTAAAACCAGGTTGATTCAAACTTATATCATGGCAATTGGCTCCTATGGGGCTGAATGGACTGCTATGAGTCATAAAAGAACCTGTAAAATACAAACAGTTATTGATCTGGCTATGAGGATTGCCTATGGGCATAAATCCACAAGTTTGAAATTAAACTCACTTCTCCTTTGTACCGAAATGGGGATAACACCCTAATCCATTCATAGTACAAAACAACGCATTAGGTTATGGCATAAAAAACCACACCTAAAGACCATTCTGAAAGATCTCATAACATGTCCTGCAAACAGCAACAAAGGCAAAACATGGGTTCAGAACACCAAAAGGAACTTAGATATCCTGATGAGAGGGTCTGAAATTATTGAAGACAAGTGGAATGTGGATAAAAACATCTTACACAGAGTAGCTTGGATCAAATCAATGAGAGACCTTAAATTGGCTCTCCATCCCCCAGCACACAAACCTGAAGGAAGTGCAGAAAGGGTAACACAAACGCAGCAAGAAGAAAGGATGCAGAGAGATAATATTCATACTTACCTCATGCAACGAGAGTTTGAAAGAGAATCTAAGAGGAATAATAAAGTCCGCCTCTATGATCTTTATAGTTTTGGCAGAACAGCCAACTACATTGCAACTTCCATACACGTACCACATGTTATTAAGGGAGTAGCCTATTTGAGCAAGCTTCGTATGGGAGCTTTGCCAACCAATAAAGAACGCATTCAAACAATGAACGCACTCCATAAAGATTGCAACCTGAAAGAATACAAATGTCCAAGTTGCGATCATTTCTTTGAAGTTGAAGAGGAATGGTGTCACTACATACTATATTGTGGAACCTTCCAAAAAGAAAGAGAGAAATATCTACAAGATGTTATAAATACTCTCTATAACTGTACAGAAGGAGAATCAGGGAATGGAGACAAACATATCTACATTCTCCTTCTAGGAGGCCTGCTATGTAAACTTTACCCAGAAAGTTCACAAGCAATAGGAGCAAATAATGAAGCCTATATTGAAACGGCCTATGGCAGCCATGACCTTACCCAAGGGGTTAATGGTTATGGACATATCCCTCATATCTACCCACAAGATGGGGAGAACCACGGGTATGTGGCAATCTCTGCTTATTTGCAGGAGATTGTCCCTCAAATTGAAAGACTATTGTACAAAGAAGTCAATCAATCTGAGAAAGCCTCACAGCTGCCTGTGAGCAGTTCTGGACAACCTATGCTAAGGGCAAATGAGTCTCTCTCAGAGGAGACCACTTGTCCTTATGAATCAAGTAGGGCCAGGCCTAACGGTATGCCAAATCTCAACCCTTTGGGGATTGGGTGACAGAGGGTGGTTTTTACCAGGTAGAAATCCTGTGTGGCAGACACTAGGGGTGATACCCTAGGACCTGAGGGTGGTACCTCAGGTGGCAGTTTTTCCTTCCGAGAGGTTGGCTTTTCTCTGTAGTCTGTTTTTGGAAGTCTTTCTTTTTTGAAAGACGGGCAAATTTTCCACCTAAAAATTTTCTAATCCTTTATATGGTGAGTCATATGAGGAGAGAAAATCCGTATAAAAAAAAAAAAATTCTCGGTTCATCCATTAGTTTTCTTTTTTTTCAAGTGCAATTTTGCCAATAGCACCCCCTTACATATACAACCGTGAGCTAAGCAGCCATAATTACAGGGAGAAAGTAAGCAAGGGATATGTGGGCTTTTCATTATAATATAATGAAGCTGTTATTCTTTATCAATTACTCATCACAGGTAAAGAATCATGTCTCATCCTTCCAAACCTTCCCTGAGGGCAGTCAAATCACCAGGTTAAGGTAATTTAACCAGAATTTTGAACAAAAAATTGTGAAGATAGGGGAGGGTTACTTGATAAAGAGGTTTACTTCTGGTTAACACTTGTCAAATTTGATAAGTGTTAACCTCAGGGTTAAGGCCATTTTTGTTACTTGATAAAGAGTTTTATTTCTGGTTAACAATTGTCAAATTTGATATTTTAACCTCAGTTTAAGGCCATTTTTGGATTAGATAACCAGACCAATATGCTCACTCACCCAAGCTTAGCTAACTGGTCCTAAACCTGTGGTCAACGTGACCAAAGGTTCAATGGCACTGATGTGAATGCTCTTATCCACAATCAGATCCTAACATGTTTTCTGGCCAGTGCCTTTCAAACACATGTTTAGTAGCATAGCAGCTCAGCTGACAGAAATATGTTGTTAGAAGGGGATGTGTGATGTAATTGAGTTTTGTTGATGATATGTGTTGTTGAGAGTGTTGTTGATAATGACAAAGAAGAAGGGGATTTTACTGGGAGGTATGAGTGTTGAGTGATGAGTATTGAGTGAGGATGACTTGTGGGAGCAAATGCTTCAAACAGAAATATAACTGAGAGTTTCAAGGTGATAAAATTTGTTATAGCAGATAAAAGGGTAGTCAGGGTAAAACTATAATTTTGGGAGCTTAATACTATAGAGTGATCAGTAGAGTAATGAGATAATGGTGAATTTTTATAATCCAATGTGGGAGCTGATGAGGATAGGAAAACAGCTGGAGTAGAGCCTCATTTTATAGAAAAAGTCTGTGGCTGAGGCTTTGCTAGCTACCCACAATGCATCAAATGTCTGGTAACATGCATGATCAAATGAATACTCATGTGCAGGTCACATGTACAAACAATGAGAAAAATAAATAATAATGTGTACAAAAAAAGGAGGAGATAAAAAACTCCCTAATTATATAGTATAAAATAAAATTCTAAAGCCTGTCACTGGTTTTGATTGTCTTGTGTAACTGAAATTGGCCAATTTTGGGGGTGGATAGAGTTTAGTTTCTGATCCAGGGGGTCTGAGGAGATTCCATAAGTGGTAGGAGTGATTTTGGCCGTAGAATCTGAATTTTGAAGAGCATGTGGGAATTCTTGACTGGTTGAGGGAGAAAATATAAAAATTTGAATTTCTTACACATAAAGAGCACCACAACATACAATACCAACAAGTAACAAATGCCTCCGTTTCACCATGCTAGTGTTAGTGGAAACAACAAATATTTTAGAGTGGCCTTTTTTCTAGCCAAAGAAAATCTGGAGTATTACACCTGGGCCTTTTGATTTTTTTTACTCCACTATCTCTGCCCATCACCTCTCTCCTTCTGAGGTCACCATTAACAATCAAGAACTAGAACTGATGAATGCAATGAAACAAGTCCTTCAAAATACCATCCACATGCTCTGCACTTGGCAGATCAAAAATAAGAGGGGGGTTGACACATAACCCCCCTTTTTGGTTCTGCTACCGGTTGTTGCACTTCTGGTCTGGATACAAAGGGACTAACAACCCTAACCGTTACAAAAGGCCGCAGCCGCATCAGGAATCCGGTGTTCTGAGAGCTGAGAGGGTTCTCAGAGAGTAGCCAGAGGGTCTAAGATTCAACAGAGGGTTTTCAGAGAGTAGCCAGAGGGTCTAAGATTCAACAGGAGGCAGACTCCTCGTATGATTTGAAAGGATTTGGATCTTCCTTTGGTGTGGCTTGGCTCTTGGGGCTGATGTTCTAGTTTTGTTTTTTTTGACTTTCTTCAGATGTCTGGATTCTGATTAGTTGGTTTTGTGGGTTTAGGGGAAGCTTTCTTGGGCATGGGGGTGGATTTCTTGGATGTAGATGTTTTTTGATTGGATTTATTTCTTGGAGGCATTATTTTGGAAAAGGCAACAACTAATATAGGGTTAGTAGTGGGATGAAATTGATAAGTGGCAAACCTAGGTCAAAATGAAGTGATTAAAAATGCAGGGAGGAGGGGATGATTGAATCATTGAAGTGAATTAAAAAAGGAAGGGAGGAGTGGATATGGTTGAATTGTGGATGGGAGGAGGCAATGTGGTTGAATAATGG
>LAVV01011497.1:0-20178 GCA_001263375.1 Puccinia sorghi
CACCAAAGGCAGAACATTCACAGTCTCTTTCCGGGTTGCAGTGTGCAAAGAGCGGTAACAAGGGAGTGTTTGTTATTGGGGATTAAGAAAGATACTCACCATTCTAGCAGTTCTCCGCAGTGAAACCAAAGAGTACTCGATACACATTGGAGGAGGACACTCAGTTACCTACTGAGACAGTTTTTCTTTCCACACCGTCTTTTACTGGGCTGGGGAATTGACAGGAGTATTTTATTTATTTCTGGAGAGATGATATGTATTGAGAGCATTCAAATACATAATATCAGCTTACCCAGACAGCACATGCACATACATCAATAGTGCACAATGCCATGTTCCAAACTTGCACTTAAAAAACACTCCTTGGTATGTGGCAATGATAGTGACAATGGAACAATTCATTGTATCTCACAATGAAAGTGTGAGAAATATACTATACGCGGGAATTTCCAAGGCATAACTCAAAAAACCCTTTTGAAAAATTGTGATGTCTAGCTGGCAATGATGTGGAATGTGGGAAGGAAAGAAATTTATTACTCTGTCCATGTGGGAAAATACATCCCGCATGACTCAAAATGTGTAGTTTTTAGATGATGAGAGCTGTCCAGTTTTTGGCGAGCGAGGTAAGTCCCGAGTTTAACAAGAGGAACGCAAGCAAGCAAAATAGCAACCAACCCAAGTCACAAGATGTGGATCAGTGTGATGAAAGAATGAAACCAATAAGATTGAATGAAGAAAAAGAGAAACGGTACAACATGGCCCGGAGGCTCTTTTCTATGTCAGACAATTAGCTTTCAGATCTTTCTGCGGCGCCGCAGCAACCTGTGAGGATCTCGGGACCAAAGTGTTATGGTTTTAGACTCACTAGTAGCATAAATGCTTATATCTAGTTTCTCCAAAATACTCTTGTACTGGGATGGCGGCCGAACTCCTCTACTTTTCCTCACTCTGTTTTCTTTCGCCGTCATCCCAGAGGGGTGAGGTCATTACACAAAGAATGCCCGTTCAACCTCTAGTCCACCCAGTGCGCCAGACTCACCTCCGGATGAACCATTGCTGATGACAGCTTCCCGGCCCCAGTTTTAGTTTTTTGCGGCGCTTTGAGTTAAGTTTTTGGTAATTCAGATCGCGGTGAAAAGCTAAAACTGGGTCCGGGAATCTGGCAATGGACTTCAGCGAGGGTTCTTCCGCTGATGACTTTGGCAAACAGAATGGACTAGACAGCTCTTATGTATGGGCAGACTTGATCTGTGCAATAACTTGAACAAGCTGTTTCATTCTGATCAGATACAAGACAATTGATCTGTTCGCCAGCTTGAAAGTATAATTCTTCACAACAGGCGGTGTCTAGAGATCACTATCACTAACCAGAAACAGCATCTGAATCCAACCCAGCGCTAGTGATATCTAGATTTAAATGTAAGACATGGAAGCTCCTTATGACCCAATGCTTCTGTTGGTCGGACTACTGAGAAGACCTTCCACGTATGATATGCCTCAATTGAAAGGGTCACCTCTACTTAAACATAAATCAAGAATAATTGTGGATATTGGAGTCAATCAGGGTGGTTGAGCATGTGAGGGGAAGTTGAAGGTGCAATTACAACATGATGAACCTGCTTTGATGAAATTGGAGTGACTCTAGCAATCACATAACACAGAGGTAAGAGGCAGCATTCCAATAAATTCAGAGCCACCTCCAATGGTCGACCATGAATGAGACAGCCTGCGAATGAGGATGCAGTGAGATGATGAGGCAGGATAGAATTGCGATACTACGAGGAACGGAGGCAGATGTTCCGGAAGCCATGAAGGGAACAGGAGCACACCGGCATGTCAGCCATAGGCAAATTAAGGCAGCAGAGTTGGCAGACCGTCATGTCAATGCACAACAGGTTCGGTAGCCGCACCGCCAGCCTCAAGTCCTTCCTACCAGCCGATTCACAGTTTCCCGGAATCACGCGTTGGTCGACCTATTTCCCCTCCCATTTCTGAGTCGACGCGTATGTGCCAGCGCCTTTACTCGCATCACGGGCTCGGGGAGCTGGCCTCCAAGCTCTTAGGCCGTCGCGGGATGCTACACTTGGGCACCTAGGACACAGTGGAAGGCCACAATGATCCAGGCTGAACCAGCCATAATAATTGGATGTTGCCTGCTGAGAATTCAACAAGCAACTTCGGATACGAGGCCGCCCTGATTCTAGTCACGCATGAAAAAGCTGCATGGAAGCGTTCTTGTCCCGTGGAACAGCCCTTAAGCAGGTCGAGCCGAACACGATGGCTGGAGAATTCTTATTCTAATCCCCGCTCACTTGAATTGGACTGACTGCTCCAGTTGTAGGCCCTGACTGGCCATAACATTATTTCTATGTAGCAGGCACAGTGAGTTGGTCCGCCTTCTCTTCTTCCCTTTGCTGGCCACAACCTCACGGCTTTGGACCTTGCCCACTCCTTGCTGCTCTATAAATACCCAGCTCACCATCGGCTTAATCTGTCTCATCATCACACATCTCCCTCCCACACACACACAGACACTTCCAAAGCTTCCCTCCCTCCCCTCCTCTCTCCGTTGTCCTACCCGAATATCTCAGAACCACTACGCTTGCTACATTTCCTCCCAAAAAAAAAACATCAAAAATGCGTTTCGCATGTGCTACTGCCGGCGTGCTGGTCATTGGTGAGCATTCCACGAAGAGTTGACAATTTCTATTGACCTGAGAGAAACCAACCAAACCCTTAATACTTCTGTTATAGCCACTGTTTCTCAAGCTGCACCGAGTCCATGGAAAGAGTCCCGCTCTACGGGGAGAGTCGAAGGGATAAGGTATGTGTCAGCAGCCGCGCAGATGTCGAAGAGATCCGGTACTACCTCCACGGTGGACAGGGTGGAGGACTGGGGAGAGAGCGGTCCATCAGCAGCCCAAAGCGACCTGAACAGTCCATTGGCAAACAAAATCCAGAAGGGCGACCTAGGAGCACCAGCAAGAGACGAGCCCCAGCAGACTCCACCGAAGGAAGACTCCGAGGCTAGCGGCCGCGTTCATGCATACTCAGAGCCTGAAGAAGAGGCGCTAGATCAACGTCTGACTCTCCCCCTCAAACCCTCCCTTCCAGCATCCCGAATGACGCCCAAAAAAGACTCCGGCCCCAACGGCCGTGTCCACGCATATTCGCAAGGGGATGATGAGGAAGAGGACAACAGACAGCGTCTGGCCCTCCCCACCTCACCGACTCGTGGAGACAAGGACGAGCCGGCTGATGAGAGTCAAACGGACTCCGACTCCAATGGCCGGGTGCACGCGTATTCGCAAGAGGAGGAGCCGAAAGAGCGTCTTTCGCTGCCGCTGAGAGGGCCATTAGGGATCGCCGGCGGGGGGGAACGGGACTCAGCAGCGCCGACTACGCCTACCAAGATTCTACTCCAAGCGATCGCGGAGTATCGGGGCGCATTATTGGGCGATGGGGGGCCCGGCCAGATTGCCGCCGCCCCCCCGTCTGCCGGTGCCGAGGCCGCGCTGACACCGGACCACACAATCGTGCCATTCCCATTGCTCAAGTACCAGACCCGTCCCGTCAGCAACACGATCCATCAATTGAGCAACAACACCCTCCAGATCACCCCCGCCGTCAGATCCGCGAACAACCTCACCACCGCTCTCCCCAATATCTCCTCCCTCGCCAATAACAGCCCCGACAATCCCTCCCTCATCCCCCAAACCCCCTCTCCTCCCGGCCTCGCTAATATCTCCTCTCTCTCTAATAACTCCCACCCGTGATCCCGCTACCCTCACAACAACAACAACAAAAACCTCCCTAATTCCCTTCTTTTATCTCCTCCAACTATTTGTTTCTTCACTACTCCTCCCATCATAATTGCATTGCCAATCCATAATTCCTCTCGTCTTGCCATCGCCTGTCATCATGATATCCACAACCCTAATAATGTTTCCTATGTTATTTGAATACTTCTAGAAAGTGATCTCGCGCCATGAATTCCGCATCTCCCTCATAAAATGAACCCACAAATAATGATGATAGGCTTTCTGTATTCAATGCAACCAAAAACCATTTTCCGCTCACCAGAGGAGTCTCTACTCCGCAAAAAAGCGAGCCAAATGGCATGCATTACCGCACAGAAATTGAAAGGCTCATAATATTGTCTATGATTCATTGTTACAACCACTATGAATTGAGGTTTCTTATTGCAACTACATTAATGGCCAACAAAGCCATCTGACTCTAACTTGAAATGTATCATGATGGAGTACAACAACAACTGAATTTTACATGTTTGAATCTTTGAATAGGTTCATCAGGAAGCTGTAAGAAAATCTTATGAGAGTTGAAATCTTACAATGCGGATAAATATGCTTTTGGATTCTTTGAGACTGTCGAGGGTCCGGCTGGCAAATAGGCATCACTTGTACAGTTGGTAAATCTGATGACAAGAGTCGAGCCAGGAATAAGTTAGCTTCAACTTGTACCGAAACGTCAAGCGAATAAAAACTTGCCTCAAACAACACGTCCAGTAGGGTTGAGGTTCTGAAGAAGAAGAAAAATGTTAACGGCTTTAGCTTGGAAAGATCCACAACTTGGGAGAAACACTCAACGACCAGGCCTGGCTTTCACAGCTATCGCGACAAAAGGCTCCATCCTTGTTAGTCAGTTCCGGTAATCCGGCCCAAGGATCTGATTGGATATGTTGGCGATGCTCAGCCAAGATGGAGTGGACTTGATGAATAGTACCTTGATGGTTCTATAGCATGGATTCCAAAACAAAAATGGATAAACGCATGACTCTGAGCAACCCGTGGGTTTGGAGAGGAAATTATTTCACCTTAAGGCCCTCGCCAACTAATGTGTCAAAATGAAGGAAAGCCCTCAGATAATAGCCCATAGGCCAGACCCATTCCTATCCGGTAATCTAGCTGTGAGTAACTACATGCAAAAATTGAGTCAAGATCACACGTGCTCACAGGGCCTTGATGATACTGTAGAACGGATTATGAGGCAAAATTAGTTCAACACCCGCTGAGTTTTACTTGTTGAATAGTCTAAATGGGACCTACATTTCTTCCCTTGGCAACATGCCAATCCGAAGAATCATTTGCATTATCGTAGTATGGTCGATAGTCCGCCTCTAAAGGATCCAAAGTCCGCATGCCAAGAGGCCCTACCAAAGCCTCTCGGGCTATTTTCAGGGCTATCAAAGCACGAGCGGGGGTGAACAACTTGGGCGCTACTGCCATGGCTATAGGAAAATTTGGGCGCAATTGGTAATCGGCGTGTGCTCGGTCAGAGGGTGTACCTATTGACGTGCGTCCGAAAGTAAGACTAACTTATGAGACTGGGTACTACGCCATCTGAGACCTCCGGAGGAAATGATAATAACCGCACTGACCAAATATATCTTTATAGACTCCACGACGTGTTATCAACTTCGGATCAATGACGAAATCCTTGTCTTCATCTGAAGCTAAATATGCAATCAAAAACTCAGCACATGATTTTTCGAAACTAGTGAGCGACTATTTTTTTTTTTACCTAAGGGGATCCAATAACATCTCTCGAAGTTTTTGTGGATCTTATCGGCCCATTCATCATAACTGATCTTGACCTTTTTTCCGTCAACTGAATGGTAGCATCATGTCAAAGCTGCTCAGCACCTCAAAACCAACCGTCGCTGGGCGGAGAAAAATGACTCACTTTCGGCCTCAACGCTATTCTTTCGGAGCTTGCCCGCCTTAGCAAGCTCCGCGGCCCATACTAGCGTACTGTATAGCAAGCCAATGATCTCCACCGGGGCCCCATCTCTAGGTGTTCCAGGGAAACCTTTATTACCAGCCTTTTCACTCTCTCCCATTTTATCCATCCAAGTTCTGTTCGAAAAAGCGGGAAAATTAAACAGAAGAAGCGGGAAAAACAAAAAGGCTTGGTTATCGCAGCAAAACCATGTATAAAACCGTGAGACTCACCCGCAATTTTTCTCGTTTCCGCCCAAAATTAACCCGGTGGACCAGTCGACGTTAATATTGATGTTGAACCCTTTGTCACACATTTGTCCATCAATGGCGGGACCCGCATTGTACTCCCGAAAGTTAATTCCTCTGGCGTGTCGCTCAAGAACCTCTGCAACCACTTCTCCGACGGTAATTTCTTCAGAATATGCGGCAGGAGAATCCCACGGCACCCATTCATCGGAGCTGGGAAATCTCCGTTTGACCGAAACTGACAATATCGCTTCCCCCTCGTCGGAATGTTTAACGTATTCTTGCAACAGTTGAAGCATAAACCAAGGCGAATCGCGAGAATTGTAACGCGGAGTCCGAACGGAGTCTAGCAGGTTAGGCATCAAGCCATGTTTTAAAGTGGTACAAAAGCATAGCAGATGAGCTCGAGCGATTTCGAATAGACCTGTCTTGATAAATAAGCCACTCGCGCTGATCGCGCAATCTCGGCCCCATGTCCGTGCCCAACCTGAGCTAAAGTGTGGGAGTCCTGCGGCAACACACGGAAGACTTTCTTTTGGGTCTAGAGATGCAGATGGCACCAAACCGTACATTTGGATTGCGGTCATAGCCAGCGCATGAATAAAGACTGTGCCTTGGCGAATGAAAGGAGAGCATAGGGCGATTGCTCTTTCTTTACTTGCTTTGTAAGCCGTATATATCAGAAGGGCAAAGTACTTTGGTCGCATGAAGGCTGGAACTTTGGCTTTGATCAGATTTATTCTCTCTTCAAGCCACTCCACCGGTCCTTTGAGATTAGGATATCGCTGAGAGTTTCTACCAGTGCCAAAAAAAAGGAAAATAAAAAATATCGCGAAGCAAAGCATGATGTTTGAGTTAGATTGCGACGGCTCACAGCATACGGGCATTCCAAAAAGTGAAATGCGACTGGTGCTTACCTGCACAATCTTTCCAGAACATATTCAAATGCCCAAGGCCCATCACGTAGATGCGCGCAAAGAGGGTGTCCCAAATCATTGGTGCGTATGATGTACTTGAGATGATGCATCCATCCTTCCAAGCCACAATAGACGTTTCTACCTAGGCCAGGGACGTCGTACACACCATCTCGACCTTCACTAGAGTCCCGTTCTTCCCCATCTGTCCGATACAAGACAAAGTTCAGATCGATCGCATTGAGCCCGTCGAATTTTTTTGTTGCTCCAGATCCTATGAATGACTCTAGATTTTGGCCTTTCATCTCGCCTTGATCTAGTTTCATTCCTTCCATCCAAGTCTTAAACAAGATTAAGCTGCCCGGTGGGAAGTGCTTCGGCACAATAATCTCGATGAATTCGCCATCAGAATCGGACCCTGGCTTGATCAGATGGTCCGCTGCACCGAACTCGATCGGTGTGAGTTTTGATTCGAACCCCCTGAGTTTAGTGTCATCTGATGGATTTTTCCTGGATAGAATCTCAAGACTTGAACCAAGAACTAATGCTGCTTTCGTGCGGCGTAACTTCATGGGCGCCACTACAAGAGCGGATATCGAAGGAATTGAGTTGGATAAAAATGAAACGAAACGTGAATGAAAATAGAAATGTCATCTTACCAAAGCCCCGATCGTTAGAATCGCCATTAAACGCCGTGTGAGCGACGAGCAGATATCCTTCATGGGTAGATGGATGAACCCTGTGAGCCATGATATACTACACAACAAGGAACTGGATGAATTTTTTTTTCTCAGAAATGTTTTGTTGTGAGGTGAAACTGACGTCATTTTCTTGATGGAAATGCCCTTCCTTGAAACCGTCTGCGGCCATTTCGGTGTGAAGGTGATTAAGTAATCGCTTCCACCGTCCGATTCCAGATTCAACGTCAACGTGATCATACAACCTCTTTTCACTAACCAAGTCCAAGAGCTTTGGGTATAAGTCATCAAAACCTTTATTCGAACCAATGGCCGAAAACGCAAATGGCACAAGCCCGCCGGTAGGGAGAGCGTCTCGAGCTGTTCTTTTGTCGGCTGGGGATTCATTGTCGTGAGTACAGTCCATCAGGAAGGCGTGGGGCTTGGACCCATGTAGCGGCACTATCTCGCATTTGATCTGAGACTTTTCGCCATGCTTAGAGGGGAGCGAGATTTCCGATATCTCGGTCAAGCAATCCGTATCCATGGAGCCAATCGGCTTTCCAAGCCCATAGTTATAAAGAAGTCGACTCTGATCTTTAGGATCATGTCCACTTCGAACGCGAGGGAAGTAAAATTAATTCGCAGGAATTTGTGATTAGCTTGAAATGTCACATATTCATCTCTATTGGTTTCCATCTATTGACACACAGAAAACCCGCAAGGACTTACTTCATTGCTTCTCTAATCAAGCTATTTATGCCAAGTCTGCTGACAAAGTACGCATCCATGTCTTCACTTCCAGTAAAAAGCTCCGCGCAAACAAACAAGTTCGGTCGAACCCTGCGGGCAACATCCAATAGGTGCTCACCCACGTGAATGGGTGTGGAGTGGCAGTTGTCGATTCTAAATCCGCCAAAAAGGCGAGCTAGAAGCTCGGTATACTTCGTCATGTGATCCCAGAGGAAGGGGCTATCTTTCGGGTCACGGCCATATCGTAGTTTCACACAGTCGCCCCAAACTATGACTTCTCTCCTCAAGTAAGCTTTTGATTTTGATGAAGCGAAATCTTCCAATGGATTAGCATTCCATATCCATCCATTGTTCGCCAACGCCAGACATCTCGGATCGTGAATTTTCGTTCGCGAGTCCTTTTCCAATCGTGTAAACAAGGTTTCGAACAATGGGTGCCTAGGGGATTTTGACTTTGATAAGTCAGGCAGTATTGAAAACAACATGGCACAATCACTATTGAGCATCTCTTACTGTTTCGTGATTAATCCCATTTTCGGTCCATGTGGGTCTAGGCGAGTATACCGAATTCGAGTTCGAGTGTTTTGAATGATGGCCTTCACATCATGGTCGTACTCTTGGTATCGCTCAACATTCAGTTCATTAAGTATTCTTTTGAGGGTTTCTGTTGTTTCCTCGGGAGTTACGGATCCATATCCCTTTTCCTGAAACAGCTTGACCGCAGAATCTATGCCGACTTGTTCTGATACGTGACCTCGAGGCCCCGTCACTAATTTCCAGCCAGCTCCTTCATGATTGAGGCAAGCCTTTTCAAACTCTCGCCATTCTATGTGAGCAGGAGACTCTGTTTTAGCTTCTGCTGAGGGCACAACATTCGACCAAGCTTGAGAGAATTTGGTCGCAACGTGATCCACGTTAATCGCATAATATTCCCAAAGCTTGAGCTGAGCCAAGGTTTCATGTTCGATAAAATGAATAACTTTATCGAGGTCCACTTCAGATTTTAGGGCTTGGGGAAGACCTTTCTCGTTCAGAGTATTTGACAAGTCCAACAGAGCCGAGTCCAATTCAAGAGCTGGCTCTAGGTGGGGCGAATTGACGATATTGTAGCCTATAGAATGGGATTACTTGAATTTGAATTAATACGATGGGAAAGACCTGGGAATAAAGGGTTTCTCACCTGATTCTGGGTGATCTCGCAGCCAAGGGCTATTGTTAGCGGTATGATTCCAAACAACATCGGTTAAGCTTAATAATCCCCACTCTTCTTGAAGTCGCGACAGCCACTGTGATACTTGTTTTTGTTCGTCTTCGGCAGATTTTGGAAATTGGTCAAACAAGTCTTGGTCGAATCTTAACTGATCATATATACTGTAGGGACTATTACTCTCCCCGCGAGCTTGTAAGGGTGTAAAATGGATCATGTTGTAGCCGCGCCCCATAATTACGTCGAGGTATTTCGGCCATTGACTCATCTTGCCCATCCACTTCGCTATCACGGTCTGAATTACCAATCCGTCCAAAGAAATGTTAGTGGTAGAACCTTTTATTACGCGGCCACCTTCTCCAACGGGCAACACTTTTTGGTTATCTCCAGAAAGAATTCTTTGGCGACCCGGGATAGTTAAGACGGGATCAACGTTGAAATATCCCGGTTTACTTTTGACTCTACCCTCCTTCTTTGTGCAGTCGCCTTGGAACTCGACATAAAATTCAAATGCGCCGGCTTGTGTTACTTTCAAGTCGATTTGAATCGGTTGAGAGGTATCCTGAGGAAGAGCGTGGGCATAGAACTGTTTGCGCTCAAAGGCGTGACCTTCATGAGGAAAGTTGGTGTACAGCGTCCCGGAATTGGAGGCACGTGCTCCAGCGGCGATAGAGAATCTGAGCATATAAGGCTCTAACGGCGCAGGAAGTCGTATATACTGTGGAAATGATATTACACTGGACCATCAACATTATACTTGATTCGTTTGATAAGGAAATGAATATGGTTTCTGGAAGGAAATCACATACCGATTTTTCTTTCGATGGGGATCCATCATCTTGCAAGCTAACTAGAGGATGCAGTCAAGAGCAGGGGCTGAGCGTCTACAGTTTAAACCTATCTACCTACGGCACAATCCCAGTGGAATTTCTCTTACGTTCATACACTGTGATGTGGGTACTTTTTGGTTTTGTTGACCGTGACCTAGGGGGAGACGTCATAGCGGTACTTCGACTTTGCGATGAGGCTAGCGAGCTCGGAGGAGGATGAGTAGAAACGGTGGAAGATGACTTGATGGACTGTTTTGAACCTGGCTTGCGTTTGCTAGCCATTCCAGCATTCAGTGTGACTTAGTGTGATTGTGAAAGGTCAATGAAATGTAGCTTATTTATTTACTTTGTTTTTTGATATAAAAGGATGAAAGTCAAGCTGAATACGAGAATGAATTAGGCGAGCAGGGTGTTTTATACCGACGGTCAACAGCAATCAGGAAATGATCGCCCCGGAGTCGGACCAAGAAAGCAGAAGATTGCATGACGTCATCAGCCAAACTTCAAAATTCATGCCGGAAGCGAATCTTTTTTTTTTTCAATCTCGGCTTACGGTTACCCTTGAGTTGACTCAGCCTTCTGTGACCCCAAAGCTACCAAACAAAAAAGCCTGGGGTGAGTTAATTTTCAATGAGAAAAAAAAAGAAAAAGAAATTCCAGTGAGGAAACATCTCCACAGCTTTGGCTTTGGAAGAATAAAGCCATATATTAGAGGTGTCAAAAAACAAGAGGGCAAAAAAACAATTTTGCCACTGGAATCAGCGAGAATTAAAAGGTTCACCAACACAAGAGCTATCTAATTCTAGTAATTTTGTGAGAGGAAGGCCACATCTCCCTGAAGGCTAGACACTTACTGATACTGAAAGAAAAATTATAGACAAATATCTCATGTCTTTCATACCAACCTATGTCTGAATCTAAGCAGATGGAGTTATGTCCAAGATGAAGAGCTTTGGCTTATTCCCTATGAAGAAATTCTAAACTCACATTAATCTAGCCTGAAGGTTGTTGAGGGATTTGTTGTTTTTTTTGTTTGACAGGTGTCAAGAAAGTTCATATTCGAATATTTGGCAAGAAGACTTTGAGAAAGAGTTGTTACTGTGGGTGCCAAGGCAGCCCTGTTGATCCAGGGCATGCTTTTAGATGGTAGAGGGTATCATCCATCACTTCAGCCTCCCAAGACAAAGGATCTCAGGGGAACGGTCTGGGATTTGTTCTCCCGCATGTCAAGATGAGAGAATCAATATCACTGAGACAGACACTTCAGGGGGATGAAAATATAGTATTACAAGGACAGGGGAACTGAATTTGAAAATAAAAATACAACACTCAAGGCTCAATATGAACTGTTATGAGTCAGTCTTCTGATTTCGACAATGGCTCCAGTTCCCTATATCGATTGACACCGCAGGTCGCGACTTGAGATGGTTGCGTGGGGCCTGTTCCTTTATCGCCATTGTCAAGTTCCAGGGGGACTCGATACATCTCAGCTAGCCTTTCGCGAGTCCTTTGAATAACACTAAATCCATCAGCCACATTATTAAAGAAGATGATGGTTAAAATTCTTGTCCATCACGTAGCAGCTTGGTAATTTTGTTCTAAATCGGCAAAAAAAGGCACTCACCTCTCTTTGAGATTTAATGTGGAGCTGGCCACTCCCAGTACGAAATTCCAGTCCAATCCATAATCGACTTCTTTCTCGTTTCTTGGGTCAGTTGACTGGTCTGTCGTGCTTTCAGGGTTGGTCGATTTGCACAACCCTGAGGCAGATGTGGTCAAATCAATACAACGATCCGGTCTTCCAGGATGTTACTAGCTTACTCTTGTAAAGCTTTCCTCGTGTGAAAATGGGTATGCAAGATGAATGCGGCGGATGGCATTCATAGAGGTTATTCAACAATTGCATCAAGGTTTGCCGGGTCTGATTTGCCAGACTATCCGTCTTCTCATTCTCCCGTTCGTGATCTATCGAGCAATGATCGTTGTAATCGACAGTGGCATACTTTCTTTCGGTGCGAATTACCAAGGAAGACAACTCTTCATCTAAGGTCCATTGGGGTGTCGGACAAGATTGAACCGACAGGGGCCATAAAGTAAATGAATTGGCGGTCGGATCATAGATTCGTGGCTCTGAATAATCAGTATCAGCTCCCAGGTTTTCAAAAGCCCCTTGTGGCAGTCTGGGGTCTTGTCCAGCCGCTGGTTTAATTGATCTTTGTTCCCGGATCCCTCCTCTGCGTCCCCAATGCACCAAAGACTGAGAGAGGTTTTGGGATCGTTGATATGCAAGCTGTAGAACCGTATCCCACAAATCCCTCTCGGCAAAGTCATCCTTCTCGTAACGCTTGATTGCTTGTACGATACGTTTGTCGACTTGGTCTTCGTCTACTAGTGGGGTTTCATCAGCTTGACCTTCCTCTTCCCGATTTTCCGTAGGAGTTTGACTTTCGTCTTGGTTTACTGGAATGGGGGCTGGTGAGGGGCAAGACTCCTTCGGTTCTTCATGGATTGCCACACTTTTCGATTTGGAGCGTCGTCGTTTCGCAGCCCGAGGTTCGCCTGATGATGAATTTCGCCGCTTCATGACTGTTTTGTTTTTTATTTGCGGTGTTGATTTCCGGGCTGCGGCTGGGCGGGCCTTGTGCGAGAGGGTCCGTTTAAGTCATTCGGCTGAAACTCGGCCCCCGAGTTAAAAAATTTTGCTCCCCCGAACACTGGTCCACGGGGAGTCTCCGCCGAGGTCTTTTGCATGTCCGATAACCATCCGGATCATATAGATATCCGATCAACATGCCCTTCCTGACAGACCAGATCAACCTTGAGTCACTTGACTCAATTCTCATGATGTCGTGCCTCCCAGAATCCACATTTTCTTCCGTGCCTTGTCTCTCGTGGAGGTCCTCCATTCTCATAATGCGCAGAATACAAGCATACTTAATGACAGAGGAGAATGCCTTGATATAGAAAAACAAGAAGACTTTTTTAATGAAAAAAGAAACATCTGGACCAAGACAGACTCTGTCTCCAAAGAACAAGTCATTCCATAATTACGCAGCCAAGGTGAAGTCGGCCCTTGAAACTAGAACAATGTCTTGTCGCAGATACTATAGCGTGATTGGACTGGTAAGCGGGATGGTAATACAGGGAAGCATATTTTGAGTAAGAATGTTGAGTTTGAGCGGACGGGGTGCTCCTGCTAGTCACTCGTGATTTTAAAATCTCAATGCTGTAGAAACAAAGCAAACAAAAGGTCAAAAGACTGGGGGGGAAAGGTGCGACGGAAGCTGACGACGGCAAGTACAGACCATCGTGAAGTCCAGCTTCGTAGGCTTCTTCTTGTCTTTCTTCTTCGTGTCGTTCATGCTCGTGCCACTCGTGATTTGCGAAAGCTCCCAACGCTAAGTTTCACGAAAGGTTAAGCAAGCGAGGATTATTAGAAAAAATCTTGCTTGGTGATACTTAATATTCTGTTTGACTTACCTAAACCACCCAAGACACCAAGGCCAGCTCCGAGCATACCTTTCTTTTTTGCCGCTGCGGCATTGGCAGGTGGGGCATTTCCGGTAGGTTGCATAGGATTCATTGACGGCCCTCGTTCAGGTGGAGGGGCGTACCCACCCGGGGGGGCATTGCCACCTCCCGGATAGCCAACGCTCCCAGGCGGAGCCGCAGAATTGCTAGGTGGAGGGGCGCCATAGGTATTAGGCGGAGCAGCATAAGCATTGGGCGGAGGTCCATAGTTACTCGTGGGTGGGGGGGCTGCATGCGGACCGTAGTTGCTTGTGGGAGGACCCCAGTTACCAGCTGGAGGAGCCGATTGGCTGGGTGGCGCACCATAGGCATCAAACCCTACCAAGAAGCAAAACAGATCAACGTCAAATAAGCGGATGATCTGCTTACAATAACTTACCATTCTTTTCCGAGGAATAGTGCCCATGAGGCGCAGGGGTACCACCCGGCTGAGGGGTGCCTTGAGGTGGACCCGGCGGCGGCGCGTATCGAGGAGCCGGCGGCGGTGGCCCTGAGGGAGTAGGACCAGGCGGGGTCCACTGAGACTGCGGGGGCTGGACTAAGGTATTCACATAGAACCAGGCATTGTATTGAGCGTTCCATTCTTTCCTCCTAAGTTTTGAAAAGTCGGAATGATTGTGTTTCAGTTGATTGATCTGAAGCTTTGGTCACTAATTGAAGCCATGATGTCCAGTCTCGATGAAGCTCACCATCCGTGTGGCAATGGCGGCTCGCCGCTGGGCGGTGGTGGGCCGCTTGGTGGCGGTGCGCTCCATCCACCACCCCCGTTATGAGTTTCGCCTTGGAAGCCAGGCTGACCCCCAGGTCCACTCTGATTGTTTTGGTATCCTTGGTCTGGCGGTGCCCCCGGATTGCCAGCTGGCGGCCCGTAGTTCTGCTGATAGCTTGGAGGAGGTGCGGATTGAAAAGGTTGGTTGTAAGACATACTTCGGCCAAATTTTTCTGAAGGAAAAAGTTCTCTAGTCAGTGTCGATAAACCACGATCACCAGTGTCTTTGAATCGAGTGGGAAGAGGAGGTGGATGGGGGCAGATGGGGGCAGCTGGCGTTAAGTACTGGAGGACAGGGGGCCAAACAGGGGAGCGGAGCGTTCCTAAAAGGCAGCTCCCAGTCTCGACTCCCATGGAGCAGCAGTTACACGCCAAACAAACGATCACCGCAGATTCCAGATGTGAGCTGTGGCCTGGGAACTGTGCCATGGCGACCAACCATTGATAACGGCAGCGGTCGCGGGGCTCTCCATTCATCCCGGGCTCCATGAGACTCCAAGCCGACGCGGAGCGTGGAAGCAGCTCGAAGCTGTGGAAGTACGCACAACATTTCGACACGAAAACACTCCAATATGCACCTGTGGGAAACCCAATGAGGTATGGTTAGACGCGCATTCTGGTAGAGTCCCCCCAATCTAGATCTCTCTGGACTCTCCAAAAACCTGGAAAAGCAGCCAAGTCTCATTGGACCCACTATCCCTCGTGTCGGCGTCGAGCGGACCGTGAGTCTTTGCCCTCAGCTCACACACACCGGCCGGACACATCATCCATCCCCTTGGTGTCACATCACACATGATCAGCGCCCCGCAACCCGACCAGGACATAATTTATTGTGTTTGCAAGAACTGTTAGACCCAACTCGCTTTTTTCTTGATTTTCTTGTATAATTTATCAAATAAGAATATTTTACGTTCAAAATTCAAGACTGGGTTTCTGCCCAGTTGCTCCCACATTCCACATTCCACATGCCACGGTCTTGTCAATATGCAGCCATGCATGCAGGTGCCGTGGAAAAATGAAACAAGATTTGCCTGAAATTAGGCGTATCTGACATTCAATATTGTTTCATTCACACATTTATGCACTCACAACAACCTGAGGCAAGGCCGGGCTTTCTTTCCAACACCGCAACCAATGAACATCAACAACAACTAAGGACAACTATAAATCGAACTTCTTGGACCACAATCAGTTGATCCATCCAACCTTGGACTGCTTTCCCTTGCTCCTTGGACTGAGTAAGCTTTCAATTTGCCACTCTTAGTCATATTCTTGTAATAGCTCCCTGACCTGCTTGGACCCTTATCAGACGCTCTTGAACAGTATCATAGAATGACATTGCCAGCCACCCCTCAACCCAGCAGCAATGTTATCCACCCTGCAAAACCAACTGTGACATCAACCATTTATTCTGTTATTAATCCACAAATAATCTCTGCTTCCTTGGTTTGAGCTTTCATACCCCCCCTCACCAACTCTACATTCAGCTTCTTGAAGCCCCCTTCTGATATTACTAGTATCCATATTAGTTGTCAAAACAATCTTCAAGTGAGGCATTCCTCACACCTTTTTTGATTTTTGTGTTGATGCTGACCTTTTTTGTTTTGTTTCTTCAATATGCCCAAAAGCCTATCAAGATCACCACATCCTTCAAGCTATATGTGGCAAGTAAAAACAAGAAGCAGAAGGTGGTCAGCTCATTCAAGGATTTTGTGGTTACAATCAATGGCAGCAATACATTGTACACTCGATTCTAACAGTGTGTGGCAGCCGCTTGCAAGAATGAGTTTCCCAATACTGGCACTTTGATTGAGGATTAAATTGACTCCGGTAAAATCTACTGGATCACTTCAATCCCTTGAATAGCAGGCTGAGCTAAATCCAATGCCAATGTGATTGTGAGCTCCAACGTCTTCTCCCTATGGGTTGAAGCAGCTACATCATCAACGGGAGGAACACCAGATTGTTGGCTTTGAAAATGGCTAACCCTGCCAAAGTGATCAAATGGTTGCCAGGCTGACCTTCTTGCTAAACAAGCGCAAGCCCAGGCTGCCAGGCAAGGTGCAGTTGTCAGCCAGGATGATGAGGTCTCATCCTCAGAGGCCAATGAAGATGATGGGGTGAATATCAAGATGAAGCTACAAGACATACCCGATCAACACCCTTTACAACCGCAAGCTGCCAGTATACATTGATCCAACCAATCTGAAGAAGTTCATACTCCTTAGAATGGCAAATTTCCAGGATTGAGCAAAATCACTGGTACACTGAGTTCCCAGAGTATCCTACCCCCCCTGATGAATCATGCTAACATGATTGCTTCATCACAGGTGGATGTCAAGTCAGGGGTTGGCATTAATACCCCACCACAACTTGACTCAGACGGGGCCATCCCCATCCAAGCAATCTCCTCAGGTGTCGACATCTGCTCCAGAAGCTGTCAAGAAATCACTTGCTCAGCTTTTGGCGGAGGCAATGCATGGTGTTGCTCCCCCAACCACTAGTGTCCCCAGCTCCGATAAAGTTGACTTGCTAATTTGTCACCCTTTGTTAATGGACTACCTCACATATATCAAAATTGATTCAATCAAACGGGTACATAAGATATTGCTGGAGATAACAGATTGGTATCCCATCAGTATTTCAAGTCACCCACCCTTTTGCACAAGGATTTCCTTGGACTTTGTCTCATTCTAGGAGAGGTAACCCTCCTTTTTGATTGTGTCAGGCACTTTGAGAAGCACCTGGCACAAGAATTGTCTCTTGCTTAGATTCTAGTAGTACTCAAGGAAGGTTTTTTCCAGCAATGAGATCATGGGATTCTTATCAGCCATAATGAGTGTAAATACTTGATCAAGAGATTATGTTGAGCACGGGCTCATAACCTAATTAACAGAGGTGCTAGGAGGGGGTGTGTTATCTTTATGATAACTGATGACGCTGTCAGGATGATACTTGAAAGAGAAGGACAGAAACAAGGAAGCATACCCTGAGTGGCAAGGAGGAACAGAAAGGTGATGAGTGACGACAGCGCAAAACAAGTGATGAGGATCATAAACTTGAATCAGAAGAAGAGAAATGGTACAACAGGTTACAATATATATAGTTTTATTATTTCTAGATTAGGTTTCAAGTTTGATTGTCATCACCCCGCATCAAACTTTGAGTTTCATGGATGCGCAGTTGTTCACGCTGTGAGCATAATCATCTTTGATACTTCAATAATAACAAAGAAGTGAGATGACTTGTTGGTGGTTGCTTTCCCGATATTGAAAACATGGCCAATAGTTACATATGTCACGCCGTGGCCTGGTCAAGAGTCAAACAGCCAACTATGCTTCTACGGTTAATTACTGGCCTTTACCTAGTGGGTCCTGCACTAGGTTGTCCCGAAGTTCATCAAACAACCACATGAAGTTGGCAAGGGACATGTGGAATAGCTCAACAAACCACACCAAGGGTATCTGCTTGTCACTCCACAGTTCCCAAATAGGCAGGCGGGCGGCTATGCGGGGTGCTTGATGGTAAATGGCTGAAGTTTCCTGAAGCACTTGTTAGACATATATATGATACCAGAGGTCAGCCCCAAAAAATGATGGGAGGTCCCCGTGCAAGTGTGTGAGCCTGTGCCTCTAGAGTGGCAACAGGACACAGGATTGGTTTTTTTAAACTTGTTTTATTCCTGATGAGAAAGAAAGAAACTAATTTAAAAAGGAAAAAGAAATCTCTCTTTGGCTCTGATAATCAACTCAGAAGAGGAGGAGCTAGCAGGAGTGACTGCCCCTACGGATATAATCAACAGAGGGTCTTAACTCTTTTGGGAGACCAATTTTTTAGGCAAGTAACTATATTTAAGAGGAATCCTATGTTGTTTTTTTAATGTAAAAAAACCAAAGAAAAACACCAGAGGGAAATCAGAGAGGGAGAGAAAACAGGTAAGTGAGTGGTTCAGAGAATCCTGAGGACAGAATTGAACGCAAGGAGAGGATTACTAGGAACATGACTGACTGGAAGGATGTGATGAAACTGGTGAGTGGGTAAGCATCATCAGAGTGAGTGATCTTGGTATCCTGGGTGATCTGAATGGTTCTGGTTGGTTCTGGCACAAGGTTAAAAATTGAGGGTTTCAAAATTAACACAGGAGCCCGTGTAGGTCTGGAATCCCAGGAAAAAACAATATCCTGGCACCTCCTCTACACTCTTGCTCCCCTGCCTAGCAAGATCCTCCAGGACAACCACTCCAGAAAAAAAAATCAGGTTGGAATCATCATCCATCTCACAAATTTATTTTTACCCCAAAAAGTTCTCCACTCCACACTGCACACACACCTTCCACGTCCAATAATCTTTCCCACCATCAACATCTTTCCATCATTCATTCCACCCAAAAACACATCCACAAATTTACCTACTCTTCAAGCAACACCACACCAAGGCTCAAGCCAACCCCCAGTCAACACCAATCCACAGGCCAAAAAAAAGTAAAAACCTGTTCCATGGGACGGAGATGGAAATGGTGCCAAAAAACAGCATCCAAATACTTTTCAATTGGCTTGCTTTTAAAGAAAACTACTCATGTTGGCATGGTGACACCAAGACTGGTGCAACCAAGTCTGGCTTGGAAAAAGAAATTCTACTCAAAATGGCTGGAGCAGGGATCACTCATAGGGACAAAAAAGGCATTAAAACAAAGCTACAAGATCTACAGCACTCATACTCAAAGGCTAGTAACTTCCTTTGGAGCACGGGATCAGGCCTTGTGGAAGAAGACATTGATCATCGGGTAAACACTCTTCCAAGTGTGTCTCTTTCCTTACTCTCCAAAAGCAATGTTGTCTTAATTCTCATGGTTGGTCTGCTACAGGTGCCCTTTCCAAAATCTGCAAGTATTGGGATTAGTGGCACCCCATCATGGCAATACAGACATGAGCCAACCCTCCCATTACACTGGAGTCCACCTCCAATGAAGTCCCCAAACTTTGTAGCACCCAAAACCCCACAGATACCAAAAACCACATAAACATTGGAAACCAATCTTGCTTGCCAACATTGGAGCAAAATGAAGCCGGAAATAAATCTCACTTGCGGACTTCAGAGACAAGAGAAAAACCTCCCTAGAGATGATACCAAGGAACAACCAACCACAGGTCTCATTTCGTGCCCATTGCCAGAAAATACCTCATTGGCTTGGACCAAAGGTACCAAAAGGAAACCATCTGCAGAAAGTAAGAAACTAATATCTTCAAATCCTATTGTGATTGATGCCAACTTGACCCCACAACTTTTAGGTGAACCAATTGGACTCAAATTCATGTGTGATGCTTACAAGCAGTGTGAAAAGTGTCAGAATTTCAGCTCAATGCTTTGAGGAATTTGAGGAGGGAAGTTGACAATCTTGAGGGGCAAGAAGGGACCAAGGAGAAAAAGGTGGTACGGGTGAAATAAGGCTCTAACTTGATGATTTATTGCTACTGGCAGAAGGCCAGCATAAATAGACAAGTAAACAA
>LAVV01011497.1:32952-53594 GCA_001263375.1 Puccinia sorghi
ATCTCCAGTCCCCGCACCTTTGTATATCCCCCAGTTAGCAATCTACAACCTCAATCACAACACCTAGTTAGTGTGGAGATTTTTTGTATTGTGCTCTGACGCACTCGCTCTTGCTGCCGCAGAAAAATACTTATTCAGAATCTTCAACTGCTCAGGGTTGCTTACATGATGCTAGTCCTAGACAAAAGGAAAAAAAAAAAATTCAAAATCCTTGGCACTGATCAATCAGACAAGAACATCTAAAACTCCTTGCCACATCTAGCAATCGTCAATCAATCACCGCGTCAAGCACTCAGAGAAACTGTAAAGTACCCAGTCTCACCAATCTCCCTCTCAGCAACAACTAATGCTGTCTGGCTTCAATCAAGATTCTTGCCGCCCACTAGGCCTCTCCATCTTGATTGACCAAACCATCCTCCCCAAAGAAATAATCAGCTTCTTCTTCTTGTTTGTTATTTTTCCACTCCATCTCTTCTTTTCCTTGATGCCACATTGATCTTTTTCTCCTCTCTTCTTGAATTCCTCCTTCTTCTTATTCAGACCGCTTCTCTTCCTTTTCTTTCAGCTCGTGTCTCCTTGCCCTCTCACATCCAAAAAAGTCCCATGGTATGCTTCCTCATTTATTGTTATCTGTCTCTTCTTTAAGAACTCCTCTCACCCTTCCTGTTCCCAGTTTGTTTTTGTCTTTGGTAATCTTTTAGAAACTGATTAGTTAGTTTAAGGCAGAACTCTAGCATGTTTCTCAGTTATACTCAGCTCAGGTCTTGAGTTTGAATCTCACCAGACACAGCTACATGTTGGATTCCAACAAACAGTGGTTATGGCCTGGAAATCCTGTCCTTGGCTTGGTTGTGTTTTGAAACCCAGACTGGGCTGTGTATTACTAGCACCTAAGCAAGTATAACTTTTTTTGGTCTGATCTAAGCCTCTTGACTAATGGTTATGACTATTTGGGCTAGTTGAATGTTTTAATTAGTCCTCTAATTTGTTGGTAGCCCAGTCTATCCTGGTGTTGCTATGGACCAAAGTAATGTTTTCCTTGCTATGTGTTTCCATGCTGCAGGTAAGCCTTTCCTGCTGATTTTGTTCTATTAGGCTCTCTATTCATCATCCCAAAAAGGGAGGCAATGTGTGAAAATTCCCATGCTGTAACCAGTTTATACCACAACAATAACTCCATTGCTACACCCAAATAACAACTGTCAAATGGGGGCTATACACATTTGTAACCTCTGCCTCTGAAGCCCCATGACAAAGGCCCTTGTTCGTATTTTTGTGGATATAACAACAGGTTTATGACTGAGTTACACTATTGTAAGAAGGGAGTTAATAATAAGTAATACCTAGGTAAGAGAAATTTTTCTACCCAGGCAACATACAATCATTGCCTCCTTTTAGGGTGGTGATTGGTTCTGTGTGCTTCAGATATTGGCTAAGTTATTTGATGCAATTTTTTGGGTGCTAGCTTGGCCCTCTTGGGCAACATTAAGGCACCAGAGAGGTTACGTGGTCATCTAACAGTGTTTACTTTTTCAAAGAGTGTAACTGGTGCAACCACATTTGTTTATACAATGATTTCATGGATTATATTGATGCAATTGAAGTCTTTTTATTTATCATTTCTTTTGATATTGTTTGTTTATTTCTCAAGGAAGTGTGGAAACATATGTATTATTTATTTATTGTACTTAGATTTTTTATGATAATTCAATTCTTCCTTTATACTCATTTTTTTATTTGAAATGAAAACAAATGTCCCTCAACTCCAAAGCCAGGATAGTAGCATGTTTGTGGCAGAGAGGCCATGATACAGGACAGATGCATCACATACAGCTGTGAGCCTCTCTGTGTTTGCGGAGAGGATTTCCACTGATGATTTTTGGGAAAGGCTCCCTAGGCATTGATGGGTCATCAAGGCATCATAATTAATGAGTGCAACCTGCAGCTCTTTATGCTCCCCAAAACATTTTTGATGTAGTCTAATGGTCCGACATGTTTTAATGCATTTTTTGGCACATAGACCATTTTGGCCTTGGTGTGATTTGCAGAGAGGGCTTGTTAGGCTCGGGCCATGAGATGCCATCACAAGTAACGGAACATGGGATATTCGTTGAAGACTCCCCCAGAGGGAAAAATATATTGCAGATGGAAAGAGGATATATAAGCTTTAATCTGTAAATACAAACTCTGGATTATGAGCAACATAAATCCATGATAAAACATAAGACATAAATGTGAGAAAATATAAAAATAAAACCATAAATAATAGAAGACATGGACGCAGACTGGCACCGGCGCGCACAGCTACCCGGTCCACGGGTCTATTACCCTGCGGCACCCCGGTCAAGTCCAAAAAATATACAACACCAGAAGAAACCATTGGACAACTCTACAGACGCCAGTTTACACTCTGACATCTTACGATCGAGCATCACAATGGGAGGACGGCCTGCTCGACTCCATCTGGGTCTCTTGAAGAAGCTTTCGATCTCACTCCTGTCACTTCAAATGAGCCGGTCCGACGAGATCGAGAACCATCTTCCCTTAAGCACCCAGGTCATCCATAACCGCGAAATCCAGGGCACCACGGAAGTCACTATTCCAATCAAAGGCCACACCATCTATCCTCGTCAGTTAAGCATCCTCTCCAAAAAAAAAAAAAAAACCCCAAAAAGTGATTTTTGGCCATACTTACTTTCTACCCAATTCGCCCTTCCTCTCCCTCATCTGACAATACAAATCTTGTCAGCTTTCGTGGATACGGACCTGCAGAATAGGTGGTTCGACTTTGGTGGTTCTGCAAGTAAGTCATGCTGATTTATGGATTTATGTATCTTTCAACTCCAAAACTTTAGGGATGCAAATGGGGAAATGGTAAAAGTCAATGACGTGTCCCTGGACGGAAAGAAAAAAAAATTAAACGCTGAAAATAAAGCACATCAGTTGACATGTTGATCCATTATTTTTGAAAATTACGCAAGTTATCGACACAAGTCGACATGTCCGATTGACTCAAAACCGGCCATCCGAGGCGGGGTACTTATGGTCGAGGTACCCACTCACTCAGCCTAGCTTTCAAGTCGAAGTGGAATTCAAGATCGATGGAGAGTCTACTTCACTGTATGGTGATGGAATGGCCGTATGGTTGAGCAAACCTTCTCAGCAAATTGGACCGGTATTTGGTTCTGCTGGTTTGTTCATTTCTTACTATATTTACTTGCCTCCCCTCTCTAGCTATCTAGTTACAGTTTAACTTCAGATCTGGTTGACCATTCAATTTCGACTTGCGATCTTCATACTTTTGGGACCTCCGATCATTTTCCTCTTGGATAATTTAAATTTCATAAGATCATTGGGATGGATTTGGGATCTTCATTGATACATTTCCCAATTCCAGACACTCCGTAAGTGGACTTGAATGTATGCAATTCTCGTTTTCCCCCATTCGAACCGTCTTTCAGCCTATGATTTTTCCTTGGTGTGCATTTGTGCACCGGCCACGAAATATAATATATTACCCCAATGTTTGCAACAGCGGCTGATAGTTTCTAATCCTTGTTCAAAAATCCACATAAGTATGCCTTTCCGCGTATTCTGGGGATGATCAATCACGGATACACCTCATTTGAAGTAGGCTCGGATGGGGACGGTCAGGAAGCAGGCGCATGTTCATACTCAGTACGACGGTCGGATGTGGCTACCAAACTACAAATCAACTACGTTCGAGGACGGTTCCTAGAGGTCAAGACCCTTTCCAGTCGATCCATCTTGCTGATGTGAAGTGCTAATCCAGATCGACCATTTACTTTCATTTTGCCACATGCAACTCAATCACACTGCAATAGTTATTGGTCCAACATGACAAATGGGATGAATGGGATCATTGTTTTACAGTATCAAACTACACATTGCCCGAGAACATATTTTTAGGATTTTCGGCGCATACGGGCGAAGTCAGTGGTAAGTAAAACAACCGAAATACTAATCCTTTGGATAGCAACCAGGAATGAGTATGGGAACACAATCGAAATGATCGTAAATGACGATTATCAAAATTTGTAGATGCACACGACATCCTATCAGTATCGACAAACGGGCTTGTTTATCATCCACCAAATGCACGAAAGACGGGGTCAAAAGCAGGCGCCCATCATGATTGGAATGGTAACTTGGGTGGTGGGATTGGATCGGGTGCACTAGGCTTTTGGGGGTCCCTAGGAGCGTATCTATATTTGGTTATCAAATGGACCTTCATTCTCGCTTGCGTCGCACTGGCTCTCTTTGGTGGCAAAAAGTTCGATGCCCCTTTCCTCAGCTGTCGTGCTCCTCCTACCACCCACTGTGTTCTTCTTGCTAACAACTTCCCTCATCATTTCTTAGGTACTTTTCCAAATATCAACATGAAGTTATGAAGAAGTTTTGAAATGAGAAGATAGAAATACCAGGACATGCTGTCAAAAGCACATTTAACGAGAAAATAAATGTTATAAACAACGCCAAGCAAACTTTTTTTTGTTACTGTTTTTTAGTTTGTTCACTTCTTTTGCTTGTTTTAGTGAAATTGAGTAAACCTTTCAAGACACTAAATGAAAGGCAAAGTGCACATCTCTGCATTTATCCTGTGTCTCAATGTTTTCTCCTTCATGATGAAAAACATCTATAATGTGCTTGGAGTGAGGGCAATTCAAGAACACAGAGCAGAAAAATTCAAACAAGTTGGGAGAGTGCCCAGGAAGCATGCTTGAGTAATGATGAAGCAATATCAAACAACCCATTATGGAGTATGCCATGAATGAAGTGGTGATATTGTTGCTGAAGCCTCCCTCTCCAATATGGAATGATTGTGGGGACAAGAACCCAACTATGCCCAAACATGACTGGGGAAAAGAATGGTGTGAGGAGGGTAACATGTGCTCCTCCTCAAACAAACCATAAATTAGTGAACAACTGAGCCATATACACAATGGCACCTGTCAATCCATGCCTTCAGAAGAACATGTCAGAATTACAGACTGAGGAGAAGCTAATTGGGGACTTAAGTTAAGTTGTGTTCTGACTTGATGGTTTAATTTCAAGTGACAAAGTCAGACTGAAGAACACAACTAGAGAGCCCCCTTGCAAGATCCAAAGGAGGCCTGTGAAGAGAACATGAAAAGAACTGGGACAGAAGTAGAACGGGAAAGAAAACATGACAATACAGGTTACAGGACAGGAAAGAAAACAGGACAGGGGCTACTAAGCCAGACAGGAAAATAGGAAAGAGGGATGTGTGAGCGGACTACTTAGACACTCTGATATTCTGAAATATCACTGGTGAGTGAAATAAGAAGTCAGAAAGGGTCCCTTTGCATGTACCCTTATAGGAAAGTCATAGCCAATACTTTTTCATGAATTCATATTACTGGTTTTTGTTGACTGAAATCTGACCACAATCATAAATCTTGAATGGTCCATATTTTTAATCCTGAATAGGTGCAATTTTGTGCTGTCTGGTGAAGTTAACTCATGCCTCACACCAGGAATCTTTCCATGGCACTGGCATGCAAGTGCTTTCTCTGAACTTGATCATATACTGAGCTGATACCTGTTGTGTGTTTGTTGTAAGTTTTGCACAAGTTCAGCCTGATTTTTGGTGAACTTGGTCCTAAGTTCAGTGGATATCCTCTGCAATTCAACAACAAATTTTTCTTAAATTGGTTTCAACTTGGCTTGATGTCATGTTGAAAGCATATCTAACCAAGATAAAAAAAACCCTTTGCTATGATGCAATCACAGTGCATTGACAACTAGCCAAGTGAAGAAATAAGTTTGATCATGTAAAGCATTTTGTGATTCTGTACTGACTGTTGTGCTGAGGGCTGTAAGTCTTCCCTGTCACCATACCGTATGGCCGTATGTTATGGTGACAGTGCAGCAGCTGCAGGCAGGTGAGTTTCATCTCTGTCATTTAAGCAAACACAAAGTCAAAAACTCAACACAGTAGCCTTGGAAGATTTAAAGACGGGCTTGGGAGAGTGGAATCAGGAGTGGATCATATTCTGAGGACAAAAAAAGAGAGAATTGGATTGCAGAATATTTGGTTGGCTTTCCAAGCTCTAATGTGTGTTTTTGTGGGTGGGTTTTTGAGGGATCCACCGCCCACCAACTCACCCAAAACAAGGCTTTATTTGTAACTGCAGTTTGCACTTTCAAGTTATTTGAGAGCCAATCGGCAGAGCTGAATCAGGTGATTAAAACATAGGAAAATGTTGGGTTGGCTAACAAATTTTTATTGGTTGGGAGAGTTGTGTGGGTTTTGTGAAGCTTCTGTGATCAGGGTTTTCAGGAGTAATTGAGCCTATTGATGCTGAATGAGTTGTGTGGGTTTTGTGAAGCTTCTGTGATCAGGGTTTTCAGGAGTAATTGAGCCTATTGATGCTGAATAGTGTTGTGTGGATTATTGTTTTCACAGTTCTAATGAGTGTGGATTGAAAAAATGATGGAGGCTCACTAGAAAGGCTTTTATTCATATTCTCAGTACAATCATAACATAAACAAAGAGTATCAAGGCCATAAATGGTGACCATAGCTGATATGAGTTATGATCATTTCAAGACAAAACATAATTCCTTGAGCGTTAATCACAACATTTTCATATGGATTATTTACATTATTTTGGAATTCAAATAAAATTTCAAGAAAAATTGGATGAGCAAATGTTGTATAAGATTTTGAAATGAATATCTGAGTTACTCATATTGGAATTATGATAACAGCTTGACTTGGGAAATACATCAGGCTGATTTTTGAGTTTGACATCAACACAAGTTACAACCAACTTCATCCTGAGTTCAACCTAAATTGCAGTTTACTTCAGACTAAACTCACAGAAGTTAACAACAGGTTATTCAATAAAGTGAAGTGATAGCACTTGCATGAAAGTGCCACAGAAACAGCCCTGGTGTCAGGCAGGCTGAAGAATTGCCTCTACCTTTCCCAAAAATTCTGTACATATCATCCAATCTAACTGGGTGCCTCTGGTGAGGAATGGGTACAAAATACTTCTGTCCTCTTGAGTCTGCTATGGCTAATGATTCTCCTCCATTAATGATTTAGGTGATGTGGGCTGATGCATCTGTAAGGAATGGTTTTCCAAGAATGAATTGAACTGGCCCTTCTGCTACCCATAAATGAACATGTTGAAGAACCTTCCCCATGTAAACTTCCAACATTTCAGATATTCCAAGAGTTTCAGTATGGTGACCTCCTTGACATATCTTTTGTGACGGTAAAAATAGGTACTAATGATCTCATCTGGGGGATATCTGGTAAAAGAGGTATAATGATCCTATGATATATATAGGTGTCTTGGGGATTATTTTTTTTGCATTTCTAATAGATGTGGATTGAAAGATTGATGGAGGATCACTGGCAACGCTTTTATTCATATTCTCAATACAATCATAATATATATAAAAAAATCAAGATCATCAAATGGTGACTGTAGCTGATATGAGTTATGATCATTTCAAGCCAAAACATAAGTCCTTGAGCGTTAATTACAAAGATTTTAATTGGGTTCTCTACATTCTTTTGGAATTCAGATATAATTCCAAGAAAAATTGGATGAGTGAATGTTGTATTATAAGATTTTTTTAGCAGGTGAAATGGATATCTGTGTCACAGGGTGGTATGTGACACTGTAACATCCTAATTGGACTGGAAATTTCAGTCAGTCTCATAGCCTTTTGGTTAGGCTCAACGCTTTGTTTGATTAGGATGACTCAGTGTATGACAGTAGACTGGCTTACCCTGTTGCAGGTTCAATTTGCGTTTGGGACCATTCTATCCTGAACCAATTGTCGGGTTTTTCCACCTGTCAACAGCAAGGCGTAAGATATCTTCAAATTAACAAGAGTTGCTTCGAAGTTACTTCGAATTGCTTCAAAATTCTTCGATCTTGTTGCTTCGAAGTTAATAAGAAGTGCTTTGAGCTTCTTCAAATTGATTTGAATAGCATCTTTGAGGTATCTTCGAGATGCTATATTGAAGGAGTAGTCTCGACCTTGGTGGCTCCTTGCAGCGTCTCAGAGTGTGTCTGAAAATGGCTCCATGATTTGAGGCATGGGTTAGTGCCACCAGCCATTCATACTTCGGGACAAAGTACCTTAAGACCCGGGGTACTGTCACAGGGTGGTATGTGACACTGTGACATCCTAATTGGACTGGAAATTTCAGCCAGTCTCATAGCCTTTTGGTTAAGCTCAACGCTTTTTTTGGTTAGGATGACTCAGTGTATGACAGTTGGCTTTCTTCTACTAAGAAACAGAAATCAGCTGAAAATGTTTGATTTTTTCAAGACATCCTGGCAATATGGAGGCGAACCCACCCCCCAAATTTTATGACATATCTGGATTTCAAATGAATGGTGTTCAAGCTCCCAATGTGAGCCGGGCTAATATTAGCCTGGTTCAAGTAGCTGCTTGTTTTACGTCAAGCAAGCAAGTAGCTACAAACCTCAAGCTCAAAATCAAGCTTAAAAATTAATACGCATTTTTCTACCACAAGTAAACCTTAATCTGGCAACAAGCAATCACTGCAGAAAAAAATTGCTCAACTGCCTGCAGTTGACATGCAGAAACTCCCAAGAAGCTTCTGTTGTTACTCCCAACTTTCTCCGAAAGTGATTCAACCAAGCTTTGATGCACAGTCACTTTGCATACTGCACAGTGAATGTGCCAAAACATCTACATGCAAACAGGTGGAGTTTGGATGACAGCTTGGCTGGAGAATGCTGAATGTCAACTGCAGGCATTTGAGAAAGTTTCATTTTCAGTGAATGGAACTGTGACCGTCTGTCAGCCTACCTGATGCCAAGGAAGGTTCCTTCTAGCTACAGGAGGAGCAAAATAGTCTAAGAAATTTANATTTTTTTAGCAGGTGAAATGAATATCTTACTTACTCATATTGGGAGGATGATAACAGCTTGACTTGGGCAATACATCAGGTTGATTGTTGAGCTTGAAATCAAAACAAGTGACAACCAACTTCATCCTGAGTTCAACCTGACTTGCAGTGTACTTCAGACTAACGTCATAGAAGTTACCAACAGGTTATTCAAGAAATTGAATTGATATAACTTGCATGAAAGTGCCACAGAAACAGCCCTGGTGTCAAGGACAGAGTGGAAACACAAATAATAGACCCTTCATCACTTTATTTGGTTGAAAAATAATGGCAAGATAAAAATTCCTTTGGACAGTGAAGGCTTGATTTGAGGTATCTGGTTGTGCCAACAGCTGTCTGCCATAATTCTTTTTTCTACTGTATATAAGTATAGAAGTCTGATTTTTGGAAATGGGAGTTAGAATTATGAGCAGAAATTGAGTTGTGAAGTAGAGTAGCACCTGAAGTTACTTCTTTCTGGAGTGGTAGATCCGTTGGCCCAGTGGTGTTTTTCAACCTGAAAGATCTTTTATAAAAAATGAAATTAATTAGATGGACAACTTCCTTGAAATGGTCCCTTTTTAATTTCTATGAAATTTTCTATAAAGATGCCAAGAAAATTCCCCTGGGGAAAATATCAATATGAATATTTCCTCTTTCACATAGATACCATACCCAAAAAATTCATTTCTGTTTCAGGAGCCACATCTTACAACACATGCTTTACGGATTTCCTTTGCAGATGTCTTGCTGACCCCAAGAGCAGTCAAGCAACTTTCTGGAGTTTCTCAACTAATAATAAGGGGCTGCTTAACCAAAGAAAAGGTGTTGCTTAACCAGCCCCCTAGATTATAAAACTTGAATAAAAAACTAGTTTTTTTTGAGGGAATCCTTGTAAATTTGGGATTTTTTTTTTGTTTTTTTTTTAAATTGTTCAGTTTCTACTGATTTAATACAAATAATTCCAGTTCAATTACTGACTTGGGATATTTATTTTGAATCAGTTAATTTTAATCAATATTAAACTTTCTGGGTTGATAATAGTGCCCTAAACCTATTCAGGTTTTTTATTTGTGAAAGAGTTCAAAAATTTGAAACAAAATTTTAGCCTTAGAGACAGCAAGCCTGTCCAAAAGGCTTCAATTGTAAATCAACATATTTATTTCATTCATTTTTTCTCTGAAAAGAGTTTTTTATCAGTAAAAGCAATGTTCATAAATTGATCTGCTTTCTCTCAAAGTATTCTCCTTCTTTTTCTACCCATGAAAAATACATGAGGTGTGATATAGTTGTGTTGTCTACCTGCTATAATCAAGTTTGAAAATAAGTGGATTTTCTCACTCAAAATGAATATGTTCAATTTGATTCTCACACCACCTCTAGAAAACCAGACCAGGTGAAAATTTTAAAACTCAGGCCAAAAACAAACCAGATCAACAACAGATCATCCAGCAATCCAGAGGTCCCTCACTGCTAAGTCATTTTCCCACTGCACCCAGTGTCATTATCACTTACCAGTAAGTCAGCACTCCTGTGAATCAGCTCTTCTTCTCTTTTCTTTCTCACCTCACTGGTTGGTTCTTAAACCAACCCCTACTGCACCTTACCTGTTTCTTTCCCCTCCTTCTCTCTCCTTGTTTTCATGAAGTTTTTATCACTAAAAAACTACATAGGTTTCCACTTAAAGAGACTGGAAGTCCCTAAAAAATCTGGACTGGTCCTTAAACAATTTTTGTCTTACCAGAACCCTCTGTTGATTCATCCAGAAGAGGCTTGTGTATCACAGCTTATCTCCAATCCTTGTTTCACCAAGAGTAAACTGTTTGAGCCTTGCATCATACTGCTATCCTCAGCTTCACAGGCTTAGAGGTAAATCAGTAGAGTCATAAAAAATAATCTTTTCTTTCCAGCCTTGTTATCTATTGTTGTATCTCTTCCCCAGAAATAAAACTCTTCTTGACAAACAATTTTGTGTCATATTGTCACTCTAGAGACACAGGCTAACACACACCACTATCACAGAGTTTTGATGAGGGGTTATTACAAGAAAGATTCTTATACATTCAAAAGAGGAATGGATGAGAAGTGGCTGGTAGGCACTTGTCATGGATAGATCACCCAGAGTTACAGCCAAAAAATGTTTTTAAGAAATAAGTCCTCAATAGGAAAGTTCAATTTACTTAAGTGAAAATGATGGCTTCAGAAAACTCAACTCTGGAATTTATAGATAAAGAATATTCAATGAAATTTCTTCCCTGGAACAAAGCTTGAATAGGTTGAGGCTATCTTGATTAATTGGTACCTCAAACCAAGTTAAGAATGGATGAAATAAAATTATCAAAAGTCAGCTCAGCTATACTCATATGCAATAGGTTGAATGTAGCCCAGCTCAACTAGGGTAAAATCAACCTAGTGATTTAGTATTTTCTATTAAACCAAGTTGTTTGATTGCTTACTGATTTATCTGGGATTCTTATTTAAATATTTAAAATTGGTAAAAATGATCTCACTTTAACTAATTTGATAATTTTCTTGGACTTTTATTGGTAACTTTTTTGAAAAGTGGAGGACTTGTCTTCAACTCAGCAGTCTCCTCAAGAATTAGATACTCAGGCCATATAGAGTTTACTTGTTGGTGACAATTGGATTTGGAGGCTTCAGGTCAAGCTCAACAGAGCCCCACATAAATTCCTCCTTTCTCTGAGATTTTTGTTGAGAAGGGTTTTAAATTTTTAGAAATGAAATTATGTCCCTGTTTGTCTTTTGAGGATCTTATATGTTCAGGTGTGCAGTCCACTTCACTAATTGTCATCTTTGGTGCTTTGATATTTGAAAAGGTAGGAGCAGGGATGATACAATGAGGGCTATAGGCCCATTGGGTGACTGGACCCTAGCTGAAATTGGATTATGAATCCATTTCTCCCATCAAGTTGGAGGATTTATTAATTTTAAAGAAAAGATGTAATATATGGAAATTTTGGTTAATGGATTCTTATTTTGAGGACATTGCAAATTCTAAATTATTTCAAGGGGTGAAAATAGCATACTCCAAGAGGATGTCAAATTGAATGGGGTGAGTCTGTGGTGCTATCTGCAGGAGCTGAGAAGAGAGTGATAGAGCAGTGGAAGTAGGACTGAAGGATATCTCAGGAAATTGGGGCTCCCTCTTATCCTATTGTAGCTAATATTTGACAGAACATTTCTCTGACTTTCAGTTTTATTAGAGTGCATAACTTGAATGTGTGATAGAAGTATTCAATTTATCTCCTTAAGTCTTACTAGACCTTCCCTTAGCTTGGTTACATGTATTCAACAACACAGATGTAGGTTTTTGAGCAGCTTCACTTGCTTTTCTCTGAGCAGGTGACACCCCTTGATTTTTTATACCTGGAACCAATCTCCTTTAACACGGTCATTCAACATCAAGAAGACACTGGTTCTGATACTACAAATTGTGATTCTAAGGTTTTGTTTTCTGAGAAATTCTAGAGAAGGCCCAATGAGCAGAGGAGGTCTATGATGGTAGAGCAATGATGATGAAGAGAAGTGAGAACACCTTGCACCCGTTGGTGTGGCCGAGAGACAAGAAAGTGATGAAGAAAAGAACATTGGATCATCGGTATTCGCCCTGTATGCCCGCACTCACGTCGTTATACATGCAATTTTTATTCTTCTTGATCATGGTTGCACAACCCCATTCTTTATCCACCTCGAGTGAAAAGTGGGGCCGTTTACCAACACTCGTGATCGTGACGCTACGAAGCGCACCACCGAGGGGCAGATGATTAGGCTTTGAGGGACACGCGGGGCATCTGGAATAGTGTAGATCATCAGATTAGGTTTCACTCATTCTCTTGTATTTAGATGTATCACTCCTCTCCTGTTGTTTTCCTTTTCTTTATCTTTACACTGTGTTGAAAGTAAAACTGTTGTCGTTGGCAGCAATGAATGCATATCTGAGTGCGACTTGAATTGGTCTCATAGCGCGACTCTTGTGGACTCGTTACTCGGGAGTAGCAACCAAGGGTGGGTGTGCATGCCTCCGGCCAACCGATCTCGCGCCGGCAGCATGAGGACTCTTGAGAGGTCCAAGCCGGCATGGTCGCTGGCAGATCCAGGTCGGGTGATTAACGCCGGTGGCACAAGTCAGCGGTGGCTGAACTTCTCAAGTCAAGTCAAGTTTTCTATGCTATGTACAAGATGTATGCAGCAAAAAAATAGACAGCCAGCCAATCTACAGCGGCACTGACTGCCAACGATAAGCAGATGCGCTTTTTTTTGGCACTCGCTGTATGTACAATGACGCTTGACTTGCGGACTTCTGCAGACCTTCGCAACCATGGAACAGTGCAATGCGTGCACCCCAGATCGACTGTTCATTCTCATCCTGACGTTACCGCAACTCATGTCAATTTAGGCACGGTAGGGCTCTTTATTCCCTCCTCCCCCTCGTACAGTCGATGATCTATTTTTCATAGATTTGTCTACATGCATCGCGATTACTCCTCTTTTGCTTTCACATCAACAACGAGATAATTCAGCCGGTCCATAGCCTTGCCATACGCTGATGCTTCTTACTTGCCACTTGGAAAAATATTAACATACGACGGAGAACAGAGCGGGACTCGTATTTGTCGCGCGTAGCATCTTTCCTGTGGTGCTAGCATCACGCCCTCAACATGACCTCAAGTTCTTTCACTTTCTTGCCATCAGTAACTCAAATCTTGTCGCAGGTCCCGCCTGGGGAAGATCCATTTTCTTTTGGACTTCGGATGCTAGACGCAAGGTTGGCCTCCCATAATTCATTCACCCAATAAACTTTCTTTCTTCGTTTTTGTTTTCTGAATCAAGGACGACGGCATAGGCTCTTTATTTGATTAAGCTGAGTCTCTAACTCAAGCAATCTGATCTTACATTTAATACCTGCAGCGTTTATCCAACAGTGAATCCGAAAACGTTCAGCATTCTCATTGTCCTGTCCTTCATTCATGCATGCACAATCATACTATCAATTCTGGTCATCATGTTACCCTTTCTACGTCCAAACGATGGAAGAAAGCGGTTCTGGATTGTTAAAAAATTTACCATCGGTTCCAGTCAGTCCACAATCCCCCCTTCATGACAGACTTATATTATGTTAAAAAGAAGAGTAGCAAATTTTAACTTGATTTTGTATGTCAAGCTACCGATAATTACTGGATGCCTAACACCTGTTAGTATACTATTTCGTGTTCGTTTGGGAAAAGCTGTAGCTGACCCTTTCTGGCTTAACACCTGAAATCATTCGCATCGGCGTTGGCACTTTTGTCCTGGTTAGCCCTAGCTTTGGCTTTCTTCCAACTTCTAATAGGATGCGTTTGTGAAGTGTACACTTATTTGGAGTATCTCGCGCTGAAATCGACCGGGTTTGCAAATAAAATGTCGATTGGCGTGTGGTGAGCTGAACAATCATGCCTTTGACTCGCGTCACGCCTACGGGTTGTACGCTCGCAACTAATGCTAGGCTTCCGCTTGATCTATTTCGCTAGGATTCAATTCATTTGGTTGTGCAACTTCTATAGCTATTTCATCACTTCATGGGGGGCGATAAGCACCTGGTCAGTCCCATCAACTCTATGCCATTTGATCAAGTCGTGCGTGAGTTGATACTCATCGGTTTCCTCTTCCAGTCTTGGCTCGCCGCAACCTTCAACAGTTCTACGGTCCCCCATATGGCGGAAGATGGAGACCCTCCACGCCGTATGTATCATCACACCGATGGTAGTAACGATGTTTACGCTGGCATGGAGCGTCGCTTTAAGTTTATCGTACTCGAAGATTCAAGCAACCGTTGACCAACTGCGAGTAATGTTAATCGCGGCCTCTTCTGAACGAAAATCTGGTGGCCACGTAGACTCGCAGCGCATGCTTGTTGTACTGGAGAAGGCAATGGTCCTGTTGGACACTACCAGGACGCTCATATTCCGCCTAAAATGTAACTCTCTTCTATGGTCTGGTATTTGGTCGTTTACGGCTGCTGTAAGCTTTATTTCATTCTAAAAAAAATCAAAAAGAACTTCGAGCACCATCAAATTCTAGTTGCCGTGATAGTATGTGGAAATTGATAATAAGACGCGACTTTGTGGCTCCTTAGATGTATACCTCCTCCGTTTGGCCTTTGATCACAATGTTCAGGACGTGCTATCAGCGGATGGAAGAGATGAAGACGAATGGAAACCTGACGATCAACTCGCCTCCCTCTGAGGACCTGTCGAAGCGGGAGGGTACTCAAAGTCACGAAAATTTTGGAGCGGCCTTGCGGAGAAGTTACAGTGCGTGTTTCCATTCAGCCCCAGGGACATCTTAAAATCTGATTGGCATTTCTTGACGGCAATTTTATTCGCGATCCTTGGGAAGAAAAGGGTTCCTAATGTGTCATTGCGCCATGATGACAATCTCCATTATCTACAACTTCTGCATATGTGTTGTAGTCGGGGTTCATTCTGAGCAGATTATCGTCATGTGAGTAAACTTCCTCCCTGGGTGAACCATTTTTTGTAAGGTTTGTTGACCTCTTATAAGCCTCCAACAGATCTGAATGGAGAGCCTTAGGGTCGTGGTTGTTCTTGGTGGGCGGTGCTTTTTCGGCGATTGCGATGGTTTCTCAAACTGTACGTCAATCGGTCTGGAATTGGGAAGCTTGGGAAGTGAGATGGAAGAGTGCCATTCATTGATGCCAGCCATGATTCTTCTACGCATGGAAACAGTGGCGATCGTACATCAAATTTGAGTTCACCCAGGAAGTGAGCAACCACCACGAAACGGGATCCAAGACGAACTCGGAGACCTCCCACAAGCAGAACTGGAACGCCATGGCTAGCGTGAGCAGTAGGACTGCCACCGCCCACTCCGGCTGTGGCCTGTCCGTCGGCAAGGACAAAAGAGACAATCCAGACGACGTCCTTATTATCTGCATCCCCGGCAAAACTAAAGGCAAGATCAAGGCCGAGTCTTACATGGAAACTCTGCGTGGATAACCACGATGCTCTTTGTCCATTCCCAACGTCACAAACTTTTCACCAACACAAAAAACAACAAAAGAAACCCCGCTCTGGTGTAAAATATACATATCAATATCACATACCCATCCTGGTTAAAAAGAACAAGACATTTATGAGTCAGTAAGACCACTATACCCGATATTTGTAGGCTTACACCAATGCCATATAAAATACAATTTTCATGTACAGGCAAGGTTGTTTGAATATTTCTTTATTTCTTTTGCTTCCTTTTGGGCTTATGATTTCGCTTTGTTTTGTATTTTGTACTTTCCTAAAGTAAGAAAAAAAAGTATTCCATGGGGGTTGAGATGGACCATTGAGTGCAATGGGATGTGGAAGATTTATGTCCACACAGCCAAATGTTTTCGCTGGTTCTTTGAATTGGAAGTCGACGGCATCTTCCCATCAGATTTCTGCTGACTCTCGATTGAGTTAAATCTCTCAACTTGAACAAAAACATTTTTTTTCTTTTTTTTTTTTTCTTTCTTTTGGATGTAGTTGCGTCACAAAGAGCATCATAATATTTGGGATATAGTTACGGTACAAAAATAAGGCCAAACTGCACTGATCAAGGCACTTCACTAGATAGGTACAACTTTCTTTCCAGAAGAAACGTGATAAATTATGGACGAATTGAAGGAAACCCAGCGAAAGACAAAAGATGGAATCATTCTTTCATGACGTAGGAGGATTCTATTTGATGAATGGTGACAGCACCACTCGTGAGGGGTTCAGCATATTGCACGCCGGCCGATTTGAACAAGGCGTGAAAATTTCCATGACTTGAGGAGGACCTAATTAGGTGGAATATGGATCAGTTATGTATGACGAAGAAAATCAGGAAGGGTGACATACTTCATTCGATTCGCATAGATACACTTGACTACCGACAGAGAAGTCTTCTCTGCTTGCTTATCGATGAATGATCGTCTGAACGGATCAGAAGGCAATGCTTCCATTCTGGGAGCTGCCCCAGAATTGTCTACGCTCGACTTGGACGTTTTGAGCCTGTTGTAAACAAGGGAAGCAAGTTTATATCAGTTATCGAGAGAAACGGCAGAGAGAAGAGAGCCACTTACGAGAAGTTTTTAATCATACTCAGGTTTCTATTGAGAGAATACTTCGGGGTGGTGGCTGGTGTTGTCGGCGCTGTGTAATCAGCCGACAAATTTTGGAAGCAAAACTCGCCACCTAATTGAGTGAAGGAGCCGGGATAATGCAGAGAAAGTTTTGGGATGCTCTTCAGGCATAACGTAGAGAGAAAATGTGTATTTTTTTAGGAAAAAAAATCGAATGTGTTAATCATGAGGAAAACATACCTTTGCAGACTCAATCATCGTTTGCCAGATGGTCAATGTCTTGTGGAGCGTGGCGGAATCGCTTGAGCCACCCAGTAAGATCCGATTCATCCCCATTTTCCTAAAGAGTTTACTGGTTGTGGTGGTGTCGGAGTAAAAATCAAAGGAGCACCCGAGCATGGCTAATAAATAAAGAATCAATGTAAGCAATCGTGGATAGATTGTATTGAGGTTGTGATTCTTCCTACTACCCACTTCGGTAACTCGAAATCATCCGCCAACTTCCGGTACCAATGAAGACGACGGTAGAATTGGAATCGTCAAGTTGTTTTCGGGCTTCTGATCCTGGCTCGAAGAACTTAGAGATACTTCGCACGTAATCCTGGCATTTGGCACACCAGAAAAACCGGAGGAAGATGACGAAGGTTTGTCGATGACGGATGACATCCTTGAAGAGTGTCTTCCTGCCCTGTTCATCTCTGACTGAGCACAGTTGAGCCGCTTGCAACTTGGTACCTTTCATCAGCTGCTCGCGTGCTTGCAATTCTTCCTCCGCAGAAAACTCGGGTTGCTGACAGAAATCGATGGTCTCCTCACCAACCGTTTTGATCTTGCAGAATGATGCGGGTCGCATGGATTCTGGCTGGAGGAAGTTTGAACTACGCATGTCATTGGTGAGTCCGTGGTATGTGGCGAAATCAAAACTGGGGATTGTAAACGGTGCTGGACTGATGTTGATGGAGGAAATGCCTTGGTTCAGAACTTCAGTGTTGGAGGATCTCAAAATCAAGTGCTTGAATTCCAGCTTTGCCTGATTTTTGGTCAATGAGGCTTGCCGAGAGATGAAACGCTCTTGAACTTGTTGCAACCAGTCAGCAAAACAATCATCTTTCTCATCTTGATCAAAGTGTCCTCGCTGGGCTCGGGTAGGTGGAGGCGCCGGGAAGAGGTCTAGGATACCTACTGAAGTGGGGGCTCCGATTGTTGAAGCCATGGAGTTTCTTACAATGCCCAAGGAGGTAATCTGGATTTTTGGAACGCTATGTTGTTTGCTGAAGTTGGTTTCGTTGCTGGAAAGATCGGAATCCGAGACCGGAGAAAACCTGTTACCTCTGATGTCCATAAGCTCCAAGCCTGCTGGGATGGTAAGTTTTGACCGAGATGGCACGACGTATTGAGGTCTAGGAAGGGCTATAACTTGTTTGTCAAGATACGGATCTAATTGCGATTCTGTCGAATCCTGAGCGCCCCGGCTGGTGGGTTGGATATCTCGGCTGTTTGTATAACAATTGGACAAGCTGATATGTGAATTGATTCGATAATCTGGACGAGTGCTAAGACCTCCGAGGGTTTCGCCTTCGAATTGAACGTGGCTCATATTTGAACTGCTAGCCAGTGATTCTTGGCTGTAGAGGGTATACCCCTGTTGCGATTCTATCGAGTCCTCGCTTTCAAATCGACGGTGTGCATTGGTGGACAGCTCCGTGGGATATGGCTCCACAAAGGACAGGCGCAGTGATTGCTTTCTTGCAGGCTCGATGACTACAGCTTAATGATCAGAGTGATAAATAAAGTGTGCTAAGGTTTCAATCAGGATATAGTTATACACGACTTACATAAAGACAAGCTTTCACCCTCGATGGATAGGCTGGCGACGCTTTGCATTGGTTGATGCTCGACATCCAATCGCGACGAACGCCCTGCCGTCTTGATAAGGTTATACATCGACATAGTGGAAAAAAGGAAATCTCTAACGCGTCCCTTTGGTCCAGGAAAGCTACAAGCTTCGGTAAATGAGGTCAAGAGCTGAAGGAAGGGAGTTGGTTGATGACAAAACTATACTGATGAGGTGAATTGATGGGGAATATGGAGGGGAGGGCAGTGACTTGGTATGCGTATGACAACCAGCCTGACCAAAGGATGGATGGATAGTTCTATTGAAGTGAGGTACTCGGACTAGGGTGTGTGGCAAGACAGTGTTTTATAGGCAAGGCTCTTGAGAGGGATTGGCCCAGGGAGTCTGTTCAAGAAGGCTTGCTAATGAGACTTCCACTTAAGTCAACCGGGCTAGTCCAGCAATATACGAGTTAGCCGGCAGTCTATGATGAAAGACCAGAAGTCAACTCAGCCCCGATGAGCTGGGTTTGCCGAGGCTATATGTCCTGCTTTTAGACGCCGGCCCGGGTCCCTTAACAATGCCTAATGCACATGGTCAGCCATGCCAGTCATGGGCAATGCAGCAATTAGGAGTTATTATGACCCGGCTAAATTAAAGAGGTACCACCCAACTACACGATCGTAGTGGGCATCAGCTCTCCCCCGTACAGGTACCGGGTCAGAAAAACAGATCGGTGCTCGTCGGACAATTGGTGGGGGTTGTGCCGACTGTGCCCCGCCAGTTGTGGGGAGGGACGGTCGGTGACAGGCTGGGTCCAACGTTGGGTATCTCCTGCCCTTCGTCCGACCATCTCCCTACGGTCCATCGCTGGTACCTCGTCGGGAGAATGATGGACCACCAGTGGCCCCGCCGACGATGGAGCTGAGAGTGAGCCCAGCCTACACTGTCGGGGTGAGGCTTGCTCCTTGGTTCTCCCGACCCAACCCCTGACGCTCTCCCGCGGGAAGAGCAGAGTTCCGCATTTCCATCTCAACGTGAATCCAGGATTGATGTCGACACAAAATAAAAATAGGAGCAGGCAAGAGAGCAGCCCTCATAGGAATCGGAGGACAAGGAAGAGCCTCAGGATGACAGGAACAAGCCAGAATCTGAATGAATAAGGTGAAGAAGACTTTTCTTGAAACTCTCAATGATGAAATAAACTAATCCCGTTCTTTCCTCCAAATCTCAAAACCCTTATGCATCCCGTTGACTACCTCGGCTGGCTGAACACGACTTATGGACAGGCATGCCATCCTCCGATGTTCCTCAGGTGCATGGAATGAGGCGCTGTTGAGGATGTACTTAACTCGATCCGTGTGGCACACCTCGTTGCGCCGTACTATTGTATCTTGTCTCTCGATTCGAACAACCTTCGTTTTTTTTACTTGACACTTTCCGTCGAAACAGTTGTGCTGAAGATTGAGTGTACAAACGTTGTCCTGTACAATAATCATAAGAATTTAATGTTCAAAGCCAATCCAGAAAGAAAGCAGAGACTGACCGTGGAAATGGCTAAGCAGGCTTCGTTTGTTGTGACAAATTCCCTCATTCTGTAAGAAGGAATGATTGTCGAAGCCTTCATCCTCACCACAAACAAGATGAAATTTGATTGTACTGTCCAAAGGGATTTGACATGCCCGATGTATTCTCCTGATGTCGACGATTTCACCTACACATTAAGATGAGTTGGATTTAAATAAACCAAGGGGTTAGAATATG
>LAVV01011508.1:6614-16790 GCA_001263375.1 Puccinia sorghi
TGATTTTATGTCCATGGGCCAAACAGTTGTATCAGTTGGCAGAATCTGATATAAAATCAAGTTATGTTGATGTTAAGTAGGTTGGGTAGACACAATCTCAGTTATGATAGATATAATATCAGTTTAGTCAGATAAGATATCAGTCCTGATAGATACAATGCCAGTTTCTTCTGATATAATATCAGACTTTTTCATCTGACATAATGCCAGATGTGGGAATCTGACACAATCACCTTGGCAGTGTTTGAGTAACAGCAGAAGCTTACTGGGACTTTTTGCATGTCAACTGCAGGAAATTGAACAAGTTTTTTTCTGCAAGCCAGTCCTCTTTTTTTCCTCCTTGGAAGATGAGTCAATGTGTGTTGGTTGAGTTTGTTGTGTGTGTAGGTGAGTGCAGTGAGTGGTTGGTTGCTAGTTGTTTTTTGTTGGTGGGGGGGGGGGGGGGATTGGCAAGCACAGGATTGACTGTGTGACTCCTGCAATGCACATGGGGAGGGATTTGCCAAGGACTCCCATATCCGTGCTTGTATTCAGCACAACAACTCCCCATTTTTTTTTTCAATGGTAATTGGACCAACAACTCCCATGCTGAGCTGAGAAATAGTAGGAAGTCCCAAATTTGATTTCCGCCATGTCATGGGAATTGTTTGACTAAATATGGGGAGTCGTTTTTCTAAGGCCCTACCTTTATGGTTCTATAATTATTTTTCATTATTATATTTTTATGCTGTGTTGTAATGTATCTGACAGAACTTAAAATTATAATGTTCAAGGAGGTATCACCTTGAATTCAACACATACATCATAAAAACACACCAATGACGTCCAGTATCATGCGACCAACCCAACGTACTAGAGGGGGATTTGGCTGGACGAAGCGCACAAGGGGAGGTTCGAAGATGAGGGCTAAGATACCTAAGAGATGATTCGAAGATAACTAATTCAAGTTCAAGAAAAGGATTCGAAGATGTTAACTTATGATCTTCAATGTTTCAAAGATAACTAACTTAGGTTCGAGAAAGGTAACCAACAGGGCAATGTCTATTGGCAAGGTTGAGGTGCGAAATCCACAATATTAATTAACTCAGGAAAGAGAGAAAAGGATGAGTAAATTACAAGAGTTTAAATAGAAAGGGATACAAGTTCGAAGAAAGAGAGAGGGAAAGAAAATGAGGGTCAAAGCACATGAGGATCCATGATGGGTGTAAAAGCGAGGGTTGTGCTTCAAGGCAAGCCAGCAAGTGAAAATTGATCCATTCAAATAACTGAGGATTGGTTTGGAGGTAATGAGAGATTAATGCTGGATATGGCTCGAATGATCCTTCAACGAATTGGATTAGGGTTGAAGCATAGATTGCTGAGCACAGACAGATTAATGGGTTATTGTTGTGCTAGCCGGAAATGGAAGGAGTTAATGAGTGTGATAGCTGAGTAAACTTTGAAAGTAATCCTTTACGAAAAAAAAAATGGAAGATCGAAATGCTTGTTTGCATTTGATTCAAGAATGCCGAGCTCTTATTGGTTGAGTGTTGCGCGTTGATTTAAGATATGTAGATGTTTGTTTTGAAAAGCGCAAGCTATTGAAGCAGCATTTGGTTCAAATCTGAGCCTGAAGTTTGACGCATGACAAGAACTTGGTGAATCAATTCAACAGTAGATTCCCTGACACCTCCAGCAAAAAAAGACCAAGACAAGTGGAAAAGATAGTTGGAGGCTTTTGTGCAAAAATAGAAAGTTTCAAACTGATTTGAAGAATCTTATAAGGATGGACACTGGTGGAAAGTACTGATCAATAAACTTGAAGCTGGAATGAGCTGGGGAATCCTCTAAGGGGGAGGGAAGGAAAGCCTTTTAAGTCTTTTCTGACACCTTTTGGAAAAATTCATGGTCTTTTTTGAGTGTTTGGGACTCATCTTGTATGCATTTAGTCTGTATTTTGACTTAATGGTGGCTAATGGTGTCATTTGTTGTTTCACATATTGTGGCTTGTCAAACCATGTAGGTGATTGCATTGGGTGGCTTGTTACTAATCTTGTTCAGTATTATTGAATTTTTTGGTCGCTCTCAGATGCCCCTGTCAATTCATACTAAACTAGTGTAGTATTTAAATTTATAGTGTAATGTGGCACATTTGGTGTATATAGAAACATGTGGGCTGTTATGGTTGGTTCTAGGGAGAGAAAGATAGGTTCTGGATCCTATATGGTTGATTGTAGGATGAGATCTGTGACATGTACATGATAGGCTTTGAACACATGAGAGTCCACTCAACTGCTGATGACAACTACAAGGTTCTAATGCTGATAAAGATGTTTCTATGTGGTGACATTCTGTGTCAAGAGGGCTTTCACATATCTGTGTAATGTGATTACTTTGTGGTGACATTTCTATCCATCTGATTATTTTGTTCAAGTAGTTGTTTCTTACTATAAAATATGTGAAGGGTTAGTCCTATGATTATACTTGTAGGGAGTTATCCTAGGTCATTTTATGTGTAGCATGTATTGGTTCAATAATTTATATAATGATTTATTAGCAGGGTTCATGTAGCTGCTCACTTGCATTTAAATAATTTTGCAACCAGCAAAGTTTTAATGAGAAGTTGAAATGAGGTTTGGCCATGAGATTGCAACATTTTATCAATTTATTTTATGTGAGCAAGCAGACTTAATTTTATGAAATTTGCATAAAAACACCTTACGTGAACTGGGCTATTGGACCAAACACAATTTCTTTTGTTAACTATTGTTATTTTTTTCTTAAATTGATGATCAATTATTTCTATTCTATTTTTATTACTACTATGTTTGCTTGTCTGTGAATATTAACAAGCTGATATTGAGGGTAGGAGGGGTCAAGCTAGTTGCAATGTCAAGAGTGGCAAACAGGTTGCAGTAGTCTGCCTCCTTTTTGGGCTGCCTCAAGCAAGAATTCAAAGAGAGGGAGAGACTAATTCAAATATCACTTTTCTAATATTGAATAACAATTAGCATCATCACAGAGTCTTTTGATTATGTGTGATGAAAGAAGAGCCTTTGTTACCAATGAATGATGGGAGTTTTGGTTACTCTGAAATGTTTCTCAAATACTGTTGTGGTTTTTAGGAGGCAGCACTTGTCCAGGACAAGGTGGGGGGGGGGGGGGCGTTGAGGCAGCAGGGCCAGCAATTGGGATGGCTGACTTGGTGGCACATGAGGTTAACAAAAAATAGCTTCGCTGCAGGTGTGCTCACCCTCTCATCAGTTAGAGCCTTGTGAAGAGGATTGATAGCAATCCACAGAGCATGGTGCTGTGTTGTGACAGAGATTTTGGGGGGGGCCAACCATCTGGTCACATGGAATGAGACGTACATCCAAGGGGCAAGTAGGGCATGCAATGGAAAAGCGTCGTTGTTTGCCAGTGCAAGCACCTTGGACTACGCCGTGAACACAGTATAGGTTGGCACCGCATGGCACCTCGTTCCCCATAATTGCCCTGCATAACTGAGTCTTGCCATTGCTCCGGCAGGTAGGGCAGCGATAGACACTTTCAGCCCAGTCCAGTCGAGTGACACCGAGGAGAAGTACCACGGCCGTTAAAGTTGATCTGCAACTCGGCATGCTACCGGTGCGGCACAATAACAATGAGCGGGGAGCGTGCGTTGTGGGGGCTGGTGTGACGATGTTGGCAGCGAGTCGAACCGGAGGCCTTCGATTGCTCAGCGGAGTAGTGATCGATGGAAGCAGGGGACTAGCAGTCGACTGGGAGAGGTTGCGACAAGATCATTCCACCCTTGGAGACACTATCCCCTCCAACGTCACTNATAAAAGCTGAGATATAACTGGGATATAGTAAAGCAACCTCCATGGAAGTTCCTTACTTTTTTTCCTGGTGGTATATGAACCAAAGATGAACAACTCAAATAATCAATCTTTTCTTCTTTCATTCTATCTTATTGACTTCTCCTTTCTCCTTGTCCAGTGCCCTTTCCATATCTGTCTCTTCTCCCTGGGAAATTACAGCTCATTGTGCTCCCACAAAAATTGTGCCCTCCAGTGGTATGCTCCTGTCTCTGCTTATTCTTTTCTCATGATCAATGTTGCGTCTTTAATTCTTTGTTTGCTCTTGATTGCCTAATTAATTTTCTCTCCAGTTTTCTGGTTCTGTATTTAGTCAATCTCTAAAAATTTATTAGCACAGTCCACAGCACCAGCTATTTAATTATTCTCGCTGTGGTACTTTGAGCTTTGATAATTACCAAAGTACCAGAAGGAGTGTCCCAGTGGGTGAACCTGGGTAAAATCACACAAAAAGTCCATTTCTGAAATATTTTTATAGGGTTTTTCAATAATCAAGTAGTTATAAACTATTCTTCAGACTTTTGGATACTCTGGAGTATCTCTAAGGCTGATAATAAGGGTTGGAGGGCTCAAGCTAGTTCCAATTTCAAGAGTAGCAAACAGGTCACAGCAGTCTGCCACCTTTTCTGACTGCCTAAAGCAAGAATGCAAAGAGAGACTAACTCAAATCATGTTTCTGTTATTGAATGGCAAGCATCACAGAGTTTTTTGATTGTGTGTGATGAAAGAGCCTTTGTTACCAATGAATAATGGGAGTTTTTTGGTTACTCCAACCCAAACAAATTGATGAAGGATTAATCCACATTTTAAGAAATTTGACCTCCTGTTATACGCTGAGTCATCCTCATCAAACAAAGCATTGAGCCTAACCAAAAGGCTATGAGACTGGCTGAACTGCCCAGGCCAGTTAAGAAGTTACAGTGTCACATACCACCCTGTGACACCTGTGACCCCCATTTGCATACTGCAAATTGGTTCCGCAACCCACCCAGACCAGCGGTGCGATGTCCAGTGGGTTACAGAACCAAAAAAGGGGAGGTCACATGTTGAACCCCCTAACAAAAAAAAAGCTTCACTGCAGGTGTGCTCACCCTCTCATGAGTTGGAGCCTTGCGAAGAGGATTGAGAGCAATCCAAAGAGCATGGTGCTGTGTTGTGACAGAGATTTCTGGGGGGGCCAACCATCTTGTCACATGGAATGAGACGCGCATTCAAGGGGCAAGTAGGGCATGTCATGGAAAGGCGTCGTTGATGGCCAGTGCAAATACCTTGGACGTGGCCATGAACACAGTATAGTAAGGCACCGCAAGGCACTTCTTGCCCTATGATTGCCTTGCTTATCTGAGTCTTCCCATTGCTCCGGCAGGTAGGGCAGCAATAGACACTCGCAGCCCAGTCCAGTCGAGTGACGCCGAGGAGGAGCACAACGGCGGTTAAAGTTGATTTGCAACTCGGCATGATACCGGTGCGACAATGACCATAAGCGGGGCACGTGCGTTGTGGGGACTCGGGGCAACGATGTTGCTACGAGTCGAACCGGAGGCCTGCGATTTCTGCGCGGAGTGTTGATTGATAGAAGCAGGGGACTTGCAGTCGACAGCTGGGAGAGGTTGCGACAAGATCATTCCACCCTTGGAGACACTATCCCCTCCGACGTCACTATTCACCATCCCGAGACGGGCGACACGTCCAAAATGCCACCAAAACCTCGGAACGTTTCAAATTATAAGTCCCCGGCTTTCGGCAGGATCCTCGAATGCATTGCTAGGCGCGATGCGGCGATTGGCACTGTCGTAGTCGAGTTGGTCTAAATTCGTCCCTTCCGATCCAAACGCAGAGCGGATGAACGGCATCCAAGATTTCCGCCAGGACACACGGACAACCTAGAGATAAATGTGATGATGTCAAATAAGCTGACCCAATTAATTGGTTTGTTTCCCCTTGTTCCTCTCATAAAAGGTGCTGGTATGTCAGAGCGTGATTGCGTTCTCGCTTAGAAAATACATTCTTAACTACGTATTAGTTGTCTGACTGACTTGACCGGGAAGAACATTCAATCCAGTGTCTGTTTGGTTGCAATCATGAGGCTCACGCCATCCCTCTTAACCTGCGATAACGAACGAGCAAAACCAGAAGTCTTTCAATCCGGGTGGGTCCATAAGATTAAATCGCGTTGCAAAGCGTTCAAAAAAACTCACACACCCACTGGATCAATGCGGTGATGGACTGATTCGATGAGGCTCTTGAACCACAGGCCCAGAAATAAGGGATCAAACGCGCGGAAGGGTAGGGAACTGTATTGACTGTCATTGCAATTTTTTTTTTGCCATTTTACAAACACCTGTAAGGTATGACCAACCCAGAGTGTTTTTTTTTTTTTTTCTAATGTATTTATGTGACAAACAATTGTTTTTTTCAATGTTTCCAACGACTCATATATCAAGCAAGACTGAACAAAGAAGGAAGGAAATTCACAGGGGAAGGAAGGAGTATGTAAGATACAAGGGCACACACAAAACAAACGAAAAGGATGAACGACTCCCATAAAAGACATGTCAAAATGGTCGCGGATGAAGGGTGAGTAGAGATCTAATGGGGTTTCAAGAAGGAGCATGAGGGGGTGAGAGGGGGGTGGATGAGGGGTAGGCTGTGATGTGCTCGATCCAGGCGAGCATGTCGTCGAGGATTGTTTGGCGGGGAAGATCGTCTTCGTCATCTCGACCGATTCTCAACATGACATGTTCGACCTAGCCCACCCACAAAAAAACCCAACCGAGCAAACGTCAACTAATATCTAGATTGAATGCTAAGAAGAAGACCGAGAGGAGAAGAGACTTACAAAAGGATAAATCTTGATCGACTTTCGTGAGGATTTGGAGTGCTCATATAAGCTGATGCTTCCGTTGGGATTCGTCACCCGGTCACTCCCACCATGCATGATTTGAAACGGCACGGTTAGGTCCGCGAGGTGTTGATTGATCCAGTCCAGGGCCTAGACATTTCAAAAAAAAAAAAAAAAGAAGAAGAGGGGGCGTGCAAGCTATTTCAGTTGTAGCGGGTCCATGAACATCAAGGGGTAGTAATTCTGGTGAAATGAAAGAAGGTTGCCAAAGTAGAGATCCTCACACTTAAAATATTCAACCCAGTGGCTATCCTCAAGTTGCCAGTATAGCCTTGAGGATCCGACATGAATTGGTCCTCAAACCAGGTGTCTGGTCTACCCAAGACGAATGAAGAGAACAGGCTTATAAGAAAAAATGTCTCTCTCTCGTACTATAAATTTGCGGGAGCGACGACTCACGTGTTGTTACCTTTGTACGCAGGAGCAAGGGGAAATCTCCCTGCAAACCGAGAGATTAAGCGCGCAAAAAGCTCCACAGGATATGCGGGTCGTGAATCTGGTGCAATGGCTAACATGGGACATAAGGGTATCAACTGCATCAAGGCTCATCAGCAAGGGAAGAAGGGTCGGTCGCAAGTCATTGTTCGTCTGGGGTACAACTCACGCCTAGTAATTTCGGTTGTGGTAGACCTGTGAGAACCGGGCGACTTTTAACTGTGGGTGAGTGGTACAACCTTTGCGCAAAAGAATTAGACAGAAGACTGAATAAGCTCTATTATTGTCACACACACAGAGCGCAGGGCCGAATGCCATCCACTTACAGGCCTATAATAATCATAAAGAAACGAGAGGTGATCAGTTGGATAAGGAATCATTTCGTGCGTGACGAAGGAAAGCGGGGGCTGGGAACAAACCATATGATACAGTTGTAAACCCGCCCATACTCTGGCCGGCCACAATGACAGGCCGTTGGGCGACACCGGCAGCCGAATCTCGCTTCGTGATGTCCGCCAAAACTACATGGACTGTGTGCGCCAGACAGTCCAAGTTTGTCAAGTGCACATGGAAGCCTGTACTACGACCATGCTAAAATAAAATTATAATAATTCCTCAACAATCAGCCTCGAGAGGATTATAAACAGGATTGGGGACTTCAACTCACTGATGGAAAGTCGGGGACTGTTGGCCATAAGTCCGATCAGTTCAGTTTGATTCAAGAGGTTCAATCATGCGGAATGTAGACCAACCAATTAATCTATACTAATCGCCCGGAAGTTGTGTTTTTAGGGGATAACAAATCAACACTGGGTACACGATGCAAGGAGTCAATAAACGGTACTCACGCCTGCATCCAAGAATTTGCGGGCATTCTTCGCGAAGGCGCCACCGTATTCGCTGATGCCATGACCTAGAAAAAAATATGTGCTCAGCCAAAAAAAAAAAACCCCTTTGGCAAGTCATGAATTAGGGTGTTGCTTACAATACAACAAGTCGAGTCGGACGCCTTGATCGTAGACCAGAAAAAGCATGACATAGTATCAGGTGAGTATTTCTGACCGGATAGTGACTAAACGAGTGGGAAGCATGAGCTGTAATACCTGTGCGCTTCGAGGCTTCTTCATCCCACCAAACCTACGAGCATGAATATAACACATCAGAAGGTACCCCGCCCAAAAAAAATAAAGACTTCTTATACTCACTTGGTACCATATCCATTTGGATGTCTTATATTCGACGGGCTCGGCTACCAGTCCATCGGGTCGATCTTTGAGAAATAAGCGGGCATCCCAACAGGTGATCTTCTTGTCCTCCCGGATGGCCTTTTCGCTAGGAGAAAATGGAAGCGAGTACCTAATCGATGACAAAGTGGTCACAAAAAAAAAAGAAGAAGAAGAAAAAAAAAACAGTGGTAGAAAGAAAGAAACGTGAGTGAATATGGCTCATGACAGATCAAGTGGTTTGATGAGTGGAATCAGTGAGGAGGTACCTTCCGTAGGTGGGATCGTCGATTGAGGCGAGTCCGAGGAACTCCAAGAAGGCTTAGGAAGAACAAGATGTACAAAGTGAGCGTCGAGGAGAGAGGGATGAGGGGAAGAGGAGTGGGACGAACGATTGAGGAAGACGCTTTTCCAGATGGGAAGCAGATCGACTGGGCGTTTTGTTTGTTTCCAGTACCACTCTTCGTGCGTGGGAATGGGCCAGCCAGAGGTACCGTACTTCTGAACGAAGGCTTCCCGGGCCGTCTGTTGCTCCTCGGCTGTTGGAATCTTCAGCGTGACTGCCTCGGCGGACATGTTGAATTCCGAGAATGTGCTTGTAAAATTTATCGTGGGATAGTTTCGGTGAATTCTCCTCGTGATTGTTGTTTTTATATGTTATTTACTTTAATACGTAAATTCAAAATTCGGATGGTTTTAATTAAATAATTAATTTCTTATATGTTCCAGAGTGGCGCTGTCCACAGCCATATTACATTAATGGAGACACAAGGGGGTATGTGTACTACAACACCGAAAGTGTGATCAGACGGAGGTTTTTCCAGGTTTGTCTGGTGTGAATTAATGGTCAAGAAGCCTCCTGATTCCTGGATGTATTCTTGCAGGTCGGTCGTTGAGTATGCTCTTGCCTCACCCCTCCTCCTCCTCTCTGCCTCTCCAATTGCACCCCCTCTCTCGCTACATATTTTTATGTAAAGTTTTCAACAATTTTTTTTCGCGCGGCTCAAGCCCCGAAACTGCGCCGGAGGAAACCCCGTTCGCGGCTGAAAAAATCAGGCTCAACGACGGTATCGCTTCCAAATTGTTTTTCCAAGTCCCTGTTTGACTTTCTTTCTTGATTATGTGGTGTTGCAAGCCAGTCTACAAACCAAAGGCCCCCTTGGCACAGTGCCAAGGGGGGCTTGGGTTTGTGCCCCGCGGGCTTGGTAAAGTGCCCAGGGGGCTTGATTCTCCCAATTGGGAGAGCCGCCGTTCTTGACACATTGCCAAGCAAGGCTTGGCCGAGGCGAAGCTGATGGCTGATCCAACAATTTCAAACAAGTCACAACACCTCAACAAAATTCTTGTGATGTCATCATAGGCTTTTTTTTGTTATTTCAACTATTTATGATTTGTGTTGATACAATTAATTGTTTTTTTTGTCAATGCTAGATGTCAACCTCTGCCATCATGGACTTGGCCAACCTGGAGAAAGGAGCATGCCTGGGTACTTGTTGAGGAGCTCTGTGATCTGAACAAAGAAATGGCCAAACATGAGGCCATTGTGGTGGTCCAATTAGGTTTCAAGTATCAAATGTGATAAAGGATCAAGTTTCACCCAATATAGCCATAGTTTTAGACACATAATCACATATTGTCCCTCTGTGAATACTTTAAGCCCCAGTCACTCAGTGTAACCCCTTGGCTCACATCACCCAGTGGACTTGATTTATATTTTGAATATTATTTCATAGTACATAATCAGGGTAGATAAATACATAGTACATAGTAGTTTATA
>LAVV01011508.1:33084-44378 GCA_001263375.1 Puccinia sorghi
GGTCAGATTTGGGTCCATCCCACTTAGAGATGAGTCTGTACTTTGACTAGCCCCTGATGCACAAGACTGTAGTTCAAGGAGTCGCTGACTAGCCAAACAAGCTGCTTCTGCGGTAGCGCCAGACAAACCAAAGATAAAATCCAGCTTCCAAGACTCAGGGAAAGGTGTTGGAATTTTTTAGCATTGGGGTGCGACTAGAAACCATTTCAAATTCAAAGATATAATCAGTAAACAGATACAGAGAACACATAGTAGCAGTTAAAATTATAAAAAATTATCCCAAACAGCATCCAAAGCTGTGACCTCACAACTTACCTCATCCCAGCCAAATCCGCTGGCATCTTTGCAAGCTAAGAATGTGTCATAATCCTTCTTGAAGCCCTGGCTGAGTTTGGATTTCACTTTGTTGGAATCAAGGACATGTCCAACCTCGGGGACTTGTGCAGCTCTTGTGCAATATGTCAATGAGAAGAAGTTTGGAATCCTGAATTGGAATTTTGACCTTTCAAAACCTACCCGGCATAGAGATCAAGCATCATCATCTCCATAGGGCCGGTCCACATCAATTTTTTTTGGGTTTGGGTTTGAGAGTTGGCTGGGACCAATATGACAAGATTATCAGGATGGACATTGTTGTTGTTGATGTTGTTGGGGATTTCTGTTGCTTGAGAGTTGTTTAGGGTACCTTCAGTGGACTGAGAGAGAGAGAACATTTGAGAAGATATCATATGCTTTGTGGCAGCCCAATTTCCAGTGTAAGATTTACCTCAAGGGGATGTACTTCAACCTTGATGACTGATTATTGGAGCTGGGTTAAGCCATATTGGGAGTAGCAGCAACTGATGTGGATTGTGGTTGGCTATTGAATTTGAGGTTGTAATAATGTGGTTAGCATGGTATTGGCATTGTGTCACATCACTTGATTCAAACACATGAAGAAATAAAATAAAATAAAACATAATATTAAGCATGTCATACAATGCTAACAAACACAGCCTTAGTCAGTGGGTTCATCCTGATCCAAGTTGATCACATCTATGGGTGATTCCGGTGGCTGAGAGGATTCTGGGGAGACTTAGCCGTCATTCTTAGAGGTTCTGGGGGTAGATTTGGGCCCATTGGCATGGTGAAGGTGGTGGATATTGCCAAAAATATGATGTGGAAAGTTGACATCACTTTGGAAGTGATATCTTCTCCAGTACCCCGCGGGTGAGCCCCCCAGACCCCGGGTGCTTGGGATGTGGGGTCCGGGATGGACCTCAAATCCCGGTGCATACCCTCAAGAGTGCTGGCCTCGGATATTGATTGGCGACTTGATTTCTGGGAGCTGCATGCATGTTGGTGATCCGCTTGAGTGTTTTTTTTTTTCTTTTAGGCACGGACGACCGAGTTATTCGCCATTATCCGGCGTCGGGCTCTTTGTTATGAGATCGTCAGTTGTGGCCTTGGTTGATGTTGTCGGTAGTGTTGGTGTGGGTAGTCGTTCTGTCAAGTATTGCGTAATAAGGTTTGTGCGCCTCTGAGTATGGGTTTAGCTGAGGTTAAGCATTTTGGACATGAAAAGCCCCCTGTGGTAAGTATGTGATACGCCGATGGCCATTTCCGACAGCAACGCCAACGACAATGAACAACTACCAAACAACACCGTCACCACTGCCGGTATTCTCGCCACCACTATCAGCTGCACTCAGAGCGGGAACACTGACACCTGGAGAACGATATGCGCCGAGCCCCACGGTGAAGCGACTCAAGAAGATCCTAGAACAGCAACAGGAACAACAGTCACCCCTGGCGCGGTTATCGCTGGAAAAGATCCGACTGATCAACTACCAATATGCCTTACTCTTCAACAAGACACGCCAACGCACTCGCGAAACTTCTTCTTCAACCACCACCTCCTCGCTAGAAACTGCATCTTCATCGTCAGAAACAACTGGCCAGGACTTCCAAGCTCAACAGCCCTCCATCAGCACCGCCGCCAAGATCAAACAATGGTTTTGGGCACAACAGCAGCTCACGAACACCAAAGCCACCCACCCGCCCAAGCCCATCTCATACCACACCACAGAGCCCTCCTCCTTTGCCAAGCCCAAGTTCCCGCTTGTCCTCTGTCACGGTCTGCTCGGTTTCGACGTCTTGGGACCTGCCGCCCTCGGTCTGACGTACTTTCGTGGCGTTCGGGAAGCACTGGAAGAGGTGCTCATCCCCCCTTTTTTTCTTCAAAAAAAAGGAAACTAAAATAAAGATGAATACCAATTTTACAGAGGGGCGTAGAAGTCCATGTGGCCAAAGTTCCTTCTTGTGCAAGCATCGAGGTACGGACCCACTCCCATGATATGAACCTCCCGGAACCATAATGAGCGCTCATTATTCTGTGGAGGAGGTGGAATTTTTTGTCACATTTCTCCATTTTTTCAATTTTGTGGGGCATATGTAGGAGAGAGCCAAGACGTTGGCCGAGTTTATTGAGACTAGGCTGCCTGGACGCACGGTGAATCTGATTGGTCATTCGATGTACGTTGCATAATTTTTTAAGAAAGGGGTTTCTCATCTCCCTTGTGCTTGTGACGCTGACTGGGGATCGGTTGATCGGCCTTTGGTAAGGGGCGGCCTGGACTCGCGTTTCATGATCACCCATCTCAAACCGACATCGTTCAAAGTTGCATCCTTAACCGTTAAGTTCGGCTTTCTCCATCGCCTCTCAACAGACTACTGAAGCGCAGGCGTTTATGTAGACTATAGGAACACCCCACCGAGGGAGCGCGTTTGCAGATTACTTGTTGTTGGATGTGCTGGGCCGTGAGTGTTGGCTGGCAGCTCTCCCCAACAGGCAATATATCAGAGAAGAGGTATGCGCTGATGCAAGTATCGCAGGCCAGCACCTGTCGACCTTCCTCCAGATCTCCAAGAGCCTGGGGCTTCCGGGCGGAGGCCAAGCCTTTGTGGAGCTGACGAGCGAGCGGATGCACTTGTTCAACCAGTCGACGGCGGACGTAGATGGTGTAGCCTATTTCTCTTACGGGGCGGCGTGCGAGCCCTCGTTTGCGAGCCCGTTCAGACTCCCCTGGGGCGTTGTTTACGAGCGCGAAGGTGTGACACCCATTTTCATCTCTTCTTCTCCTTTTCTTTTCCTCCGGCGATTGACGCTCTCACTCACCACAGGCCCTAACGACGGCCTTGTCTCCGTCGCTTCCGCTCAATGGGGCTCTTATCTCGGAACGCTCGATAACGTCAACCATGCCGAACTCGTGGGCTGGGTCGAGCCCTGGAAGACACTCACCAAGAAACAAATCAAACACCGTATCCCTTCAGGTAGGCATGCTCTCTGCTCCAAGAGAGCAGAATCTTGCTGATTTTTTCTTTTCGTTCGTCCCGACTTCGTATTGTACTTGTCGGTAGATGAACACCAACCGCATCAACAGCATTCGGGACAGTTCAAGGTGGTGCCTTTTTATCTGCAAGTGGTCGATTCATTGGCCAAGAAAGGCTTCTGATCTTTACCTAAACATCTGCACCCGTCATTCACACACTTACATCATGTTCTAGTACCATTCCAACCCAACTCATTTACCCACCTGTGGGGCTGTTGTAACATTCTGGGGGTGCGATATCTTATCCCGGCTTTTTCTTTTCTTTTTTGTATGTGCGTCATTACCCAACCCTCACACGCAGATCCGTCGGACTCGCAAGTATATGTTGCACCTGGTCATTTATGTGTACTTTTTTTTTGAAATTATTTGTATTTTTTTTATGGAAGTATTATTTGTATTTCTCTTATGCTCGATTCTGAAGAGGCATGGGGGATTTGTGGATGAGATCATAACTCCTTGATTCCCTTGAGGCCTAACATGCAAGTCTTTGGAACGGACCAAGGGTTGATTAGATATTTTCCTTGACGCAACCGATCAAGTTGTCTCGTGAAGAAGCCAAGGGCATACATAGCACTTCTTTCCCACAGGATGGCGACTCGATGGTAGCGCCCTGGCCAGGCGACGAGTTCCCATCCATGAATAATATGTTACCCTGCTGCGGCGGCTTCATCAAGACACCATTATCAATTTGAAAATAGAACTTATCTCTTACAAGGAACATATTTGTCGTACTGTTCTGGACCCCAAATTTAGATGTGATTAATCATTCAAACAAGGAAAATGGAATAGAGATCTGGAAGAAAATCAACAACTAATTTGCCTCTACTCAGTCTGCTAATTGAACCCACATTTGGTATATTGTTTTTGCTCCTGTATTACAATGACAACAACGTGATAAATGGCTTTATAAATAAAATTTGAGCTGCATTTGATTAGATGCATGAAGTGGGCAGAACTGCTGCATAAGGCATTGGGACATGTCAGCTTCAAAGGAGTTAGGCAACACGTGGGAATTCCAATGAACAACTGTCAACCATGTGATGCCTCATGTGCTTTATCTAAATTCAAAGAAGGATCTTTTCATACTAGGCATTCCAAATCCTCTAAAACTTTTGAAGAACTAAATCAAGCTTTTGTTGGCCCAATAAGTCCTGCCTCTCAAGAGGGACATTGCTATTTTTTAACTGTTGTTGACAGTTGTACTCCCTTTTGTTCTGCAATTCCATTGAAAAGCAAGAGTGTCAATCAATCCATTGATCTTGAAGCCAGGTGCATGAGATACTGTCTGTCTATAATTCACTTTGACAGAAGAACCAAGTTCATAAATAAATGTTTATCTGATTTCTGCAATGAAAATCAAATAAAAACTTATTACTCCAACACCTGCCACAACAAAATGGCTTATCTGAAAGATTGAATGGAACAATAATTTAATCCACAAGAACAATGTTGAAGGACTTGGGATACAGTATCAAATACTTGAATGGAATTCTTAAAATCAGCATGTTGGCGTTGAATCAAATTCCTGTACACAAGAGCAAAAAATGAACATTCAAAATATTCAAAAATTGCTCTCTACCTCTACATTATTTCAAGCCAATTGATGTTTGAGTCTCTTACTTATGCCTTCCCAAAACTCTGGATTCTAAAATTGCTCAAATGAGACGAATAGGAAAGATAATCAGCTACAATGAAGAATTAATATCACATCCTGTTGTCACTGAAAGCAGAAAAGTTATCCATTCTAAAAATCTAAAAAATCTTAACGACAAAAAGGATGACTTTTCAATTGAAGATGACATTGAAAACATGAAAGAAGTATCAAATTCTATCAAAATTGTCAAAAAAACTGATCCTGAAGAAATATTGAATAAAGTCAAGGAAAAAGAAATTACAGATCCAGAAAGTGAAGAATCTGACTTGGAAGATAAGGATCAAGTCTCATCCAGTTTGATTGAACAAAAACAAATCCTTAGAGACAGAACTGTCAAAGTTAAGCCTGTTAAATACTCTTATCTAACTGGTGATCCCAAATGTCTTTTAATGGCCAAGACATCTAAAGATGAAAGAAATGGGCTTCAGAAACCAATGAAGAATTTTCCAACATTGAAGGCCATGAAATATGGAACAATATGTATGACAGACCTTCTTCCTTTCTTTGAAAAGGTTGGGTTTTCAAGACAAGCCTCGTACTTTGTCACACACTGAGAAAAAGACGGCCACATTATGTATCCAAGGATTCTCCCAAATCCCTGGACTAGATTACAATAACAACTGTGCACCTCAAGGGAAATTCACCTCTCTTCTCATTGTTCTAATGGTAGCTGTGGATAAAAAACTCCCTATTTTCCAATTTGACATAAAGAATGTGTTTTTATTTGCACCATTGAAAGAAAAACTGTACATCAAGAATCCCAAAAGCAGTAAAAGGAAAGCTCTTGTCATGTGGCCAACCCAACATACTAAGTGGGATTTGGATGGTCAAAGCGCAAAGGGTTAAGTTTGAGGATATGTCAAGCCTCTTATTTTGGTGAGTTCAACATTTGTTGACTCAATCTTGAAGTTTTGATAACTCAATATAAGGGCAATGGCTATTATCTCAAGGATAAGGGTGCAAGAGAATTAATATTAATGGGGATTCAACACATGACCCACCCATTTTGGTTGCACAACCCACCAGACGTTGCGGCGCTGGTGCGGGTGGGTCATGGAACCAATTATTGACCCGCAAACATGGGTCAGGGTCCAATCCCCTAATGCCAAAAGGGGGTGAGTTGTGCCACCAAATCTCCACCCGGAATTGTGGGTACCAAATTCCTGGAAAAATATAAAAATGGCCAGCTTCTGTATTTCTCAAGATATAAAAATAAACATTATATCAGATTAAAGGAAATTTATTGTTTTATTTTTGTATGTAAAAATATCAAATAAGAGAGGCAAGCCTCCAAGGGGGATTAAGATTGGGAGAAGTGTAAAATTTGAGTTAAACAACATAAAATATTTGAATTCTTTAATTGAAACATAAAAATTGTTTGAATTAATATTTTGGAAATTTTGTATTACAATAGAACAATGAAAAATCAAAATAACTTTTTTAAGGATATCAAGAAAAATAGGAGGGAAAAAAAGATAAAAATTACAACTAAAAGTACATTTATCAAAATCAGTCTCCAATTTAAGCCTCTGAGTCAACTCAAAACACCTCAAGTACCTATTTTCCAATGCATTGCCTCTGGGGGAGCAATCTTTTCCCAGTTATGCTCCAATTGAGCTGCAGGGAATAAATTATCATCCTTCATCTTCAAGACCACAAAATGCTGGCTCTCTGTCAGACCTATGAAGATTGGCAGATTGTTGTTTGGGAGGGTAGTCAATGGGAAGAATGGTTGAATCCAGGATTTATCATAGTAAAAGACTGGTCTATTGTAAACCTCAGCCATAAGGTGACCTGTCTCTGGAATGCTTATCCAGTGATCAACATCACAAGTTCCCAATTCTTCCACATGTATTCTATGAGCCACTTTGTCAATTTAATCAAGGATGATCATTATTGCGCCTTGAGATTCACATGGATTTCTTTCCGGACATCCATGGAAGCATCTTGACCACTTCCCAGAGACCAGACAATGACTCAGAATCCACAGTGTCCATCGGCCTCAATGTCCCAGATTTTGTCAACTTGTCAATCATGGGAAAGAAGCATCTGAGGTATTGGGGGGCTTCACAAAGGGCTTGAATTTTTTGGGTTGATTGGACTGGACGTTTTGGCTAGATTTTTTCCAACGGTGAAGGTTTGAAAGTTTCAGTTTTGAGGGTGATATTCTTGTAGGCAGCTGATGGTTGACCACGGGTGGTTTGAGCGTCTTTGGGTATAAGTTTCATGTCAACTAAAGATTCTGATCCTCTAAGAAGTCAACCAATCAAGCCAAGATGGACTTCTTGTTCAGATGGTGCTGAGCTTTGACAAGTAGAGCGAGGGAATTTTGGTTATGAATGATTTTTAGAAGTCAGAAAATGTCTGAGAAAGGCACCTATCTGAGAGCTTAGGGGATGAAGTGCCAAAGCTTTGAGACTCTTGTTGGGGCTTAGGTGCCAACAGGAGGAACTGTGCAGTGAGAACAGATGATTTTTATTCAGAGGCATTCAGCTGCAAGTAACCTAAATACAAGATGGCCAATTTGTGGGTCCAGGTATTGGCAGAAATGAACAAAAAAAGAAGTTGAATAAAGAGGTCAACACCATCTGACACAGAAAGGAATAAAAGAGGGAGATCAGAAGACAAGTGAAATTCCAACAGATGGGTTCATTATTTTTGAGAGAATTCTTGATCTTTTTGATTCGCTCCTGTGCTCCATCTTCCTGAGAGTAATTCAGAGGCTTCAGATCCTAAATAAAAATAAATACCACAAATAACAGTCAGGAATCAAGTAGAGATTAGACAGATGAATACAAAAAATGAAAAGACATACCTTCAAGTGGGGGGGTAAAATTTGTCTGGTTCCACATGCATACAAGCATCCAACAACTGGGAAATTGGATGTTTCCATGGGATTCCTGTTATTTTCTGCTGGGGTTGATGGCATCTTTCAGGGTCATTATAGTCCATAGTTCCATATCAATACTGGGCTGTTTGGAGAGCAAAGTTGGAGATCTTCCAATGACACAGTGAGAAAATTGAGTGAATTTTTTGCAGAGCAGTAATATTTTGTTGATGGAATTCAGATTTGAGCTGGTGATTTTGTCATTGAAGAGTGAGGGTGATCATTTTGACAATAGTGGTAAGAGAGGAGTGAGAATTGAGGAGGTGAGTCTTGATGTAAGAGTGAGATGATTCAATTTGGGAGGTTTCAATGGTCAAGATGTGTGATTTTTCTTGTCCAAGAATTGAAAAACCAAGGCGCCGGGGGGATCCAGGTCTTCTCAAAATAAGCAATGAAGTCTCTAGGATAAATTTCTGAAAATCTTGAAAAAGCTGAATAAGATTTACTAGCAGTTGATATATTGATCAAGTTGGAACAGTGGCTGCACCAGACCCAAAGTGAAGGGAATGTGCACACATTGCCTTGCTTTTTAAAAAGGGGCCCCTTTGTAACTAACATGGCAATGTGTACATGTTGCCTTTGTTTTTGGACTGGTGTGAGAATATTCTGAACTAGATCTTGATCCTTGATTAATCAAGTGGAGTTTGTCAGAATGTTATTTTCAATGTGCCATGTGCAAAGCATGTGAGTTGAGTTTGGGAAGACTTGGTCAATTGAATTCATCAAAGCCAGTTTGTGGTCCGTGATATGAGCTTGAGGATCTTCAGAAGCAGGATGGTTGTAGTTGGGATAGTCAGTCTCAAAGTACCACTCCTCAATTGCTGTGTTAAAGTGTTGTGTGCAGAGAAGGGGAAGCCAATGAGTCTAGAGAACTTTGATTTATTATGTGGTTTGAATTTTTGTTTGTCGTCTTCCTTCTCTCCACCTCCAAAAAAAATCACATAAAAAAAACAAACAGAAAAATATAAATAAAAAAATAAGAATTAGTAACTTGATAATTGCAATGAGAAAAGAAATCAAGAATTAAAAAGGAGAAAAACATACCTTTCAAATTTGAAGATTTTCCTCTTGTCCTTGTCCAAATGATTTTATAATTTCAGAAGACTCGACTCAAGGAAGATTTTTAAGGGGCAGTGAGATGGGATAATCTTACTGGAACAAATCTGTTTTTGTTAAAAAAATAGGGTGGAGAACTGATAAATTTTATTGGCTTGTAAATAGACTAAATGTATAGGCTAAGTCCAAGCTGGTCAAATTGTGGTTGAGAGGGAAAATTAATAATCAAAATAAACAAGCTAAAAGTGGTTGCCAGATGATGAATAATAAAACATAAAATTCTAAGACTTCAAAACAAGAACATCCACACTGGGTCAGGTTGTTAATCTGAGACAGAATAGCTTGAAGTCAACAAAAGAGCTGGAAAGAAAAGGAGATAAAATTAGAGTGAAAAAGCCATTACAGGACTATTGACTAGGGCCAATTAGGCATGCATAGTTTGAAATAAAATTAAATGATTCACTACTTGCAGAATACATTGAATTGCAGATTAGATGACTTTATAAAAGGAAGAAAGAATAGGAGAAGGAGGAAAGAGTTGAAAATTCAACAAAAAATGATGTTCAATATTTTCAACTTCTTGTTCACCTTGGTCTTCTTCTTCTTCATCCTCTTCATCAGTTTCTGGGGTGATATCAGAAAATCTGAGTTTCCTGCCCCTGGTGGGGGGGGTGGAAACTCAATTTTGAAAGACAACCCCCGGGGGTTTAATTTGGGTATTTGATCCACAACCCATTATTCCAAATAAATTTTTATTTCAGCAACCTGGGGGTTTTAATCCGGCAACCAAACAATTTTCCAGAGGTATTGGAGGTGCAACACCCCAGGGTCACATTTTCAGGATTAATCCCAACTGGTATTTGGGATGTGCAACCCCTCCATACCAGTGGTAAAATGTCCAGTGGGTTGCATGTAAAACTCCCATATTAATTAACTGAGGAAAGAAAGGAAAGAGAGAAACTTTGAAAACACAAGCATCTTATGTATGAGAGAAAAGTGAAATATATGTTGTGGAGCCTTTATAGGCAAGGCGGTAGTTGCGGGTCTCAGCAGTAGCTTCTGCTGTCGGCATGGTATACATGGAAAGCTGAGGTTGACCAAAGTAAACAAAGGAAAGTATATTCAGGGCTTTTGTTTGGCTGAGCGGGTTGACCTTTGCTTTTGTCAGCAGGAATGAGCAAAATTTTGTTAGCGGCGGAGAGAGTGCGGACGGAGGTTCGGTTTTGGGGGTTTGAGGGGAATCAGAGGAGGATTGGGCCAACGAGAGTTGTTCCGGAGGGCTGCCGGGGCAAACCAGGCCGGCGGAGCACCAGGGGGTCCAGAGGTTGTGCAGCGGGCCTGAGGAGCGAGGCAGACACGGGCAAATTGGGGCAGTTCTGTGGGTTCGAGTCCCACCAGACACATCTTCATTCTCAAATTCTCTACAATTGGGGGTGCGGGAACTCAATGGGAGCGGGAGTGGGGGGGAGCTGCGGAGGGAGGGGCAGAGATGTGGGTGGGGAGCCCGGGAGCTCTGTATTTATCTATCAATCTATGAACCAACCAGAGAAAAGAAAAAGGGGAAAATCGGGAGTCAAGCTTCAGAATCACAAAAAGGCAGAACATTCACAGTCTCTTTCCAGGTTGCAGTGTGAAAAGAGCAGTAACAAGGGAGTGTTTGTTATTGGGTTTAAAGAAGGATACTCACCAATTTAGAAGTTTTCCGCAGTGAAAAAAAAAAGTACTCAACACACATCAGAGGAGGACTCTCAGTTACCTTCTGAGTCGGTTTTTCTTTCCACAATGTGGAAATAGAAAGATCATTGAAAATGAGAGTGATTTTAAGTAAAAGAAAAAAATGATGTTGTGATGAAAGAAAATTCTTCAAATAAGCTGGTAAGGTAGAGTTGATGATTCAAGTAGCACTGCAAAAAAAACTTGCTCAACTGCCTGCCATTGACATCCAGAAAGTCCCAGGAAGCTTCTGTTGTTACTCCAACCATGATCCAAAAAGTGATTCAACCAAGCTTTGATGCACAGTCACTGTGCAGACTGCACAGTGACTGTGACAAAAATTCTACATGGGCAAACATGTGGAGTTTGAATGGAAGCTTGGCTGGAGCATGCTGCATGCAGTTGATCATGTTTTTTTTTGCAGTGCAAGGAGAATTCTTTTCAGAAACTAATCAGAAGTAAAAATAAAAGTAAGCAGAACAAACACAAGAGACAGAAAAAAGGCAAGAATAAAAAATTAAGACTATTACAACAACTTCAATAATATTTGTTTTTATCTGGACCAGCTTTAGACTTGAGTTTGATAGTCAACTGGAAACATTCAGTATACTTT
>LAVV01011519.1:3628-21803 GCA_001263375.1 Puccinia sorghi
ATATATATATATATATATATATATATATATTTTGAAAAAGCACAAAAAAAAGGCAAAACCTATTTTGAAAAATTGTTGGTGCTAAGGTATGTGCCATTATATATTGATAAATATCCATTTTTTCTTCCCTTTATGCTATTTATAAGGCTGGTACCTAGTGACCAGGATTCTTTCCTGGCAGTGAAATCTTTGTCTCCACTTTTTCAAAAACCTTGACTTGTTATTGCTTGAAATCCAAGTGTTGATCCAACCCATTTGATCACAGCTCCTTTTCCTTATATAGCTTGCATGTCTCCAACCTCTGCTCAGTGTCTAAAATCAAACCATCAATCCCCAAGCTCACATGGAGGAGCCGGATGATTCTCCTCTGGGCTGAGCTGCAGCCAAGTACAGCCATGTGACAGGTCACCACATTGCCCCATAATAATCCCACAGAAATATGGAGTTTTCTTTATGAAATGGGGGGCAGTCAAACGCAGCCATATTTAATTTTTCCTTGAAATAAAATGGCCAGAGATGGCCGGTCAGCAGGGAGGTTGAATATGTGTGCTGGTCTTTGGCCTGCCATTCTTTCTTTCCAGAAGACCTTAAAGTTGGAATTTAACAACAAGTCCCTCCTGCAAGGGGGCAGCAAGCTGCGCATTTGCCCAACTTCCAGAGGGACTTGGTCCCAAAGCGGCCCATCTGGCCTGGGTAGGACTGGAAAATTGCTTTAATTATACATAGACCACAAATAATGCCACTTCCTGTAGGATTTCTCCATACCTGCCAGTGACATTGAAATCCTTAAAGTCTTTCCGTCCTCTGGCTCTTCAGCCAGAGAATTTCTGCCCTCCCTTCATTTTTGGCCAGATAGGTTTCTTCCCATACGTCCATGTTGCTTCAGCAAGCATTCTTCATGTTGTAGCAGTTTGATTCTACCCAAGGGTTCCTCAATTTCTCCTAATGGAATGTTCCTTCTGCCAGCCCTCTGCTGTAGATAACATTTGACCTCCCCCTTCGGAACAGGTTCTGCATGTTTGCAGGCTGCTAGATAGCTTGGATCTGACCCCAAAGGCACTTTATTTTACACTTCCTTCAGCATAGGCACAGTGAACCTTTGACGCATTTGGGGATCCTCCCGGGGAAAAGTTGATCGACCACGTGCAATGTTAATTCCGGCCTTTGTCGGGAGCGAGTTTGCGGACTGGTTGTATTGAGCAGCGGCACGGGCAGCAATAGCCCTCGGCAGACTTTTGTCCGGTTGATCGCTCAAGGCGCCATAATGAGCCAACATGCAGCTCTTCAAGGCCCCCGGCCCACCTCTAATGTAGTCTCACGGGTATGGGATGTACTAACGATTTTATCTCAACAAGGGCCTTTTTGGCCTTGGTTTCAATCCTGTCTCAGGAGCGTAAGCCTCCCTGCGTTTGCAGATCAGAGGGTTTGTTAGGCTCGATTAGAGTTGATTACCAAGGTGGCCGAGCAACTCCTGTGACATCTCCCAGCCGCTTGAGCCTGTGACATCCCCACTCACAGCCATCACTTTTCGAGTTTCAACTTGACTGCAGAAGAAAAAAAAAAAGAAAAAAATAAGAAATGGAAATGGATACTGAACGATCAACAAGCAACCTCAATACCAACAAAACAACAGAAAACATCCTGAAAACATCATCCCCACCACACTCATCAAGGAGTCTCTCCCCCGAGAAGAAATGGCACCATCGATTCAGATTCTCTTCCGTCCAATTCGCACTCCTCGCACTCCTCGCACTACAGTCAATCGCTGTCATATCCATCCTATCAACAACCGTCGCTAAAATCGAAAAGGAAATTCAAACCTCTAACGCCCAACTCAGGACTATATCCACCTATCTGGTACACACCTACACACACTCACTTGCTCAAATTCTACCTTATCCACTTGATACAAAACAATGCTCATACTTTCACACATCCACAGGCTATTTTCATCATCGCAAACATATTCCTCATCCTCATGGCCAGTCAATCACTCCTATCTTCCAAATAACCAGCTACACCCTTTTTAACCTCTCTATCCCCTTGCTCTCTTTCTTCAGACGATCGACTTGTTGCTTAACAAGAACGTCGTCCAGCTGATAGCCCTATGTGTCTTCAATACCTCGATGGCCATCTATGGAGCGGTCGGTCTCTTTGAAAATCCCATCTTAAGGGTTACCCAACTCACTAAAACATGCTTCATTACAACAAGCAGGTGTTGCCCAACCAGATACAGAAAGCACTCCATAACCCAGGCGGCGCGGTCAGCTGGAACGGAGCACGGGAAGGAACCTCTTGTAACATGGTTCGTCCTCCCATATGCTTCCATCCGCCTAGCTACGAACCAATCTTTACATCCCTCGCGTCTCTCTAGTATCTCAGCTGCTTTGGCGTACAGTATTTGTATGGCGAGATTGTCGGTTGGATTATCGCCATTCCTGTGATTGGTGGCATCGTCTCTATCCTCATGGCTTATCTAACATGGCTGATTTACAAGGAATTTGGCAAGTATCTCTTCTTACGTTTGGGATCTAACAGCTATTGATGATGAAAATCCCAACAATAATCTGCAATATAGGATGGGAAATATTCAAATTGATTGGAGCTGATCTAGGGCTCAAGCGGATCTTACAAAAGAAATACCTATTCCACATGCTGCAGAAATTCGCCCTCTTCTTCTTCATCGGCCTGAGTTTGCAATTCCTGATGCTGGCCTCAAGCATGACTTCCGCCGAACGCACTCTGACCATCTGGTATGTTTCAAGCTGCTTGTTTCATTGTGCTCTTGTTTCCTACAAGCTGAGCTTTCTCTTTCTCCATAGCGCCCTACCGTTCAGTTTGGGTGTCGTGTGAGTTACCGGGTGATGCCAGTGCCTCGTCGATTTACATTACAAGAAAGACGTCTGAAAGCCACTCCAACTAACCCCACCTATCCTTTTACATCACCGTTGCAGTATGCTTGGCGGACTTGCCGTCAGTAGGGAGATTCGGTGGATGATGGGCATTTATTACGTTTGCTGGACGGGGGCAACCGTAAGTGATCTACCCATCCTGCAACAATACTAAGAACCATTTATTGAGCCAAATTCTGCTTGGACTGACCGACCTGTGACGATTTAGGTATACTTCATCTTCAAGTTAATCCGGCTGTACAGTAACGATTCCATCTCGGCCGCGGTCCGATCCTTGACAATATTCTCAGTCTTGACCATTGCTCTCCTATTCGCCACCGGGATCGTCTCTATCTTATGTTATCAGAACTTTGGAAAAGGGCTCTTGGAAACTCCAGCGGGTTTGTTTCAGACTCGACTATTATTGCAACGATGCACGAAAAAAGATTGAACTTTTGGATTTCTTTTGATTGAATATAGTGTTCAATGAATCTATATGGACGAGGTTCTGGGGAGCAAAGAACAGCAAAGCAGAGACGGAGGATAGAAACGGGACAAGCCGACCAGGCCAGCCAAGCAGGAAGACGAAAGGGGAGCGGCAAAGTCGTATGACACTGATGGGGCGGGGAAACCAGGAGGACCTGGCGTCAGACCCCGAGGACATCTGCGTCATGGAGGACCCGTACTATCGCCGTCCCTCCAATCCTACTCGCCCTGAAATGATCCAGCTAAGGAACCAGCACTATCGCATGTCCCTGGATTAATCTGTCCCCCTTCTCCCTTCTTGTCTGTGTGGATATTTCTTTATATATACGTGGTGGTATCATAAGGCGATAAATCTATTCTTCTTCTGCGGACTTCGTGTTTTCTCTTCTTCTTCATTGACTCGTTTACTTTCGTCATTTTGCTTTACTTTATTTTTCCTTCTTCCTTTCTTTCGGTTCATTCTTTTTTACATCACCGAAATAGTTACCCCCTCCTATCTCCCACTCATTCTTCTGCTCCTCCTCTCTACTTCATGGAACTCTTTTCACCCCCCCTCCTCTGCCCGAAAAAAACTCATATATATATACATGTATATATATATACGTGAATGATAATAAAATGTAATGGTTGTGCGTGTGTTTTGTATATATGTTTGTTTGTGCGCTTTTGATAGTTGATGATGTGCATGTGAGTGTGCCTATATAGGGACCTTTTTTAGTTTGTAGGACTTAATGTGGTCATTGGTGGTGGTGTTGCCATTGTCTACTTGTGTTCGGTTCCTTTTTTTTTCTTTTTTTTTTTGTGGATATGATTTTTTTTTTTTTTTTTTTTTTTTTTCATAAAAAAAGGAGGAATGTTGGATTGATGTTTGTGTTTGTATTTCATTTTCTGTTTTTGATGGAGGGTCTCTCCCTGACTTTCTCTGAGATATCTTTGTTGGACTTGTGGTGTGTGTATGTGTGTGCTTGAAACAACAAGAGCCAATGATGTCAGCTCTGCATGGAAGGTTGGTGATGCCAACAGACAAACCAAGTGCTGCAGGACTTGTCAATGCAGAACTGACACTCCATTTTATGGCATACATTGACCAGTACAGGATGGGTGAGCCCATGCTCCTGAGACACAAAATCCCTTGACAATAAGAAGATTAACACTGATGAGACCAGTACCACTTGGTATGCAGAGGTTGTAGGAAGATGTGATACCCACAAAGGGTGTAGTATGTGTGGGATGGGAAAGATGGCAGGAAAATGTAGCTGGAACAGTCACTTGATCAGGCAGACTCAGCCAGAGTCAATGGCAACCTCTCAGAAATTTCCTTGGAGGCAACAAGGCTGGGCTTAGATAGGGAAGTTTGAGGGGATTCTCCAGCCTTCCAGAGGGGTGCACAAAACATGACTTGGGCTAGCAGGAGGAGAACATTCACTCATGGTACTTCTTTTCTGTGGACTTCTGGGTTCTTATGGTGTACTTTCATTATGCTTGCTTCAAATAATCCCATTGTGTGGTCACATCTTGCACCACAGAAGGCCATTTGTGTCCTCCCATTCTTCCTACATCCTCAGCACATCATGCGGCTTTCTATTCCCACATAAAACATGAGTCTTTTTTTTTGTCTCGAGTAGAATGAACAGCTGGGATGAATTGCCATTCACTTTTCATGTGTCAAAAGCCCCTTCTCTATCATTATTTGGATGAATTTTGAGTTGGGTTGGGACTGGATAGAATTCTCTGACACTAGGTTAGCTGGGTACAGACCATGCATTTATCTAGGTCTATCTTCTGTAGGTGTATACACTAAACTATTGATTGTGTATTCATGATGCACACTCCACAGTATTATCATTGTTTTTGTGGTGCATTGCAATTTAACAAAGTATTATGAGCAGTCAAGTGGACTCTCATACGTATAAAGCCTATCATGTACATGTCACAGACCTCTTACTTATAGTCTGCAGGGTTAGAGATCCAGACTGCAGGACTTGTCAATGCAGAACTGACACTCCATTTTATGGCATACATTGACCAGTACAGGATGGGTGAGTCCATGCTCCTGAGACACAAAATCCCTTGTTCAAGTACAGTAAAACTGGATGTGTCATCCTTTGGTGGTCCTATTTGAAATGCCTGTTGTCAGCTTTGTGTGTGAAACTTGGAGGATCCAATGGATCTGACAAGTGCTGTCAATGTGCTGAGATTGAATCAAAGCATCAATTGATCTCTTATAAACTTGTGTGATAAAACACAAGTTCAATTCAGGTTTCATTTTTACCAATTACAGATGACTCAAGGCAGGAATACCTAAGGTCAACTTAAATCATATAAAAGTGAAGGAGAAATGGTTGGAAAGTAATTAAAATTGTCCTTACAGGAAGGTAGCAACAGATATTTCTAAGAATTTTGCAAGTACTTGAGCTGATTTTCTCCCTGCCAGACATGATTATCTTGAAGCAACTATTTCAGAAGGAAAAGGGACAATCTTTAAATGATGCCTTTAGGAGGACTGAATAAAGTTCCAGTAAGAATATGGTCATTGATGGGGAGATGGAGCACTACTCTCAAAGGAGGAGTAAGGTATCCAATTTACTTACTAATTTATACTGGGGTGAATAAATGAAGATCCACCCATGGGTCAGCAAGGGCCACCTCTTCTATTCAAGAGGCTCCCCAGAAAGCTGCATAGGGGAATTTGTTTTTTTGCCCCATTATTACATAAACTGATGCCACATTGGTTTTATCTTGCACCATAATAGCTCATTTCTGCACTTCAATTCATTCTATGTCCCCATGGCTTCATGGTGCATCTTTAAAGCCAATTGGATTATTTTTCAACTATTGAATAGAATGAATTGAAAGAAGGTTTTCAGAGACTTTACAAGCATACATTTCTCATGTTGCTATAATTCTAATTGCACTTCAATTGAAGTTGTACTTGAATGTAAATTGTACTCCAATTCTGATCCTGCAAAACTCTCTCTCTCTCTCTCTGTCTCTCATTGTTTAGATAGTTTTTGAGCTAACTTCAAATATTATTTGATGAAATATTTTATTACTTTATTTAAATACTAGCGGGACAGTCCACAACCAAAATTAATTCTTTATTGTACTTTGAGTTTTAGAAAAGTACCAGAAGAACAGTTTTAGGGTAGGCGCAGTGAGTAGCCTCAATTAAACATCCCTGAAAAATGAATTTCTGGAATAATTTTAAAGTATTTACAAATATTAAAAGAGATAACACTGAAAAAAAAAAACTTTTGCAATTGCCTGCAGTTGACATGCAGCATGCTACAGTCAATCTGCCATTCAAACTCTACCTATTCAAATAGTTAAATTATTTGGCACAGTCACATTCTGCAGTCTGCACAGTGACTATGCATCAAAGCTTGGTTGAATCAATTTTGGAGAAAAGATGGAGTAACAGCATAAGCTTCCTGGGACTTTCTGCATGTTAACCACAGGCAGTTGAGTGAGTTTTGTTTGAAGTATTAAGTCCCATTTATATGATTATGTANCCGCCAAAAACAAAGGCTTGCCTCGTTAGGTACAAAGGGGTCCCTTTGTACCTAGCAAGGCAATGTGTGCACATTGCCTTCACTTTGGGTCTGGTGTGAATAGAATGAATTGGAACAAGTTTTTCAGAGACTTTACAAGCAGAGATTTTTCATGTTGCTATCCTTCTAATTGCACTTCAATTTAAATTGTACTTGAATGTAAATTGTACTCCAATTCCAATCCTGCAAACCCCTCTCTCATTTTTTAGATAGGTTTTGAGCTCTATTCAAATCTTATTTGATTAAGTATTTCATTACTTTATTTAAATACTAGCTGGACAGTCCAAAACCAAAATTATTTTTTTATTGTACTTTGAGTTTTAGAAAAGTACCAGAAGAAGAGTTTTAGGGTAGGCACAGTGAGTAGCCTCAGTTAAATTTCCCTGAAAAATGAATTTCTGGAATAATATGAAACCTGTTTGCATAGGTAGATTATTCTTCACAGTCACTGTGCAGTCTGCATAGTGACTGTGCATAAAAGCTTGGTTAAATCAATCTTGGAGAAAAGATGGAGTAACAGCATAAGCTTCCTGGGACTTTCTGCATGTTAACCGCAGGCAGTTGAGTGAGTTTTGTTTGCAGTGTTAAGTCCCATTTATATGATTATGCAGATGTTTGGATACTCTGGAGTATTAGCTCTAAGGCTGGAAATTCATGTGTAATAACAACTTCTAATATTGTCAAACACATACTTCAGGTGCTGATTTTATCAGTTAAATTATTCCCATATTGTTATATTCAAATATATAAACAAGATCATTCCTAGAATAAAGGATTAAAATATACTGAAAAAGGGATGATTCCTTCTGGGCCAGAAGAAACTAGGCAAAAATAAACAAAAAGAAACCATCCCAAAATACTGAGAGTTTTTCTTAACGAATGCATCTGTTTAAGAAATGAAATCTAAGGTGATATTTCCATTTTATCTGTCAGAGTAAAACCAAAAAGAATAAAAAAACCTGAGTTAGTTTGAGAAATGCAGCTACTGTGTTGTTATGATGTAGGGTGTAAATATTACCCCTTTGGCTCAACTTGGCATTCTGGATCCTGTATGAGCTGAATCATAACTGTAGGACACATAGGTCCACCAGCTGTGTTTGGAGCCACAGGTATGCACCAAGATTCTGGCATCATTTCAGATTGGGCTGGTCACAGCTTGCAAGTTGCATAGCCTCATATTGGTAACACAGAAACTTAGTGTCTCCCTGGGCAGGTTTTAGAACTGATGGAGTCACATTCCTTTTTGGAAATCCTGTAGTCTGATGGCTTCTTATGTTTCTAAGAAAGATACTATCTTTCCATTGGGGGTTTTTCACCCTCACCGTATTTGATATTTTCTGCATGATCATTCATGGCCAATGGAGGTTTTCTCATTGGTCTGGAGCTTTCCAGATCCAGATGTGGCCAATATTGCTAAAATCAACAATATCATTGCCTCAACAACATGCCACCTTTCCCATTAGATAACCAAATTCAACCACCACCACCACCTTCCCAGATGCAAACCACCTTGCAATGAGCCCTTTGGGTGAGCTGCAAGGAGTTGAGGATGGAGGGTGTGAGAGAGAGAATGTGTGGGTGTGGGTGTGTGGGGGGTTAAAAACAGAAAGGATGAGAGCAAGCAAACAATGGTGTGGTTGATTTGGAAAAATCTGGAAATTTAGAATTTAGGAATCCAGATATGATTTGGAAAGGGGCTTCCAGACCAATGGGAAGACCTCCAATGAATCAAGGATAGATTCTGTCACAGATAAGTAATATCTAAATTGAGTGTATTCTCAATGATTGACCCCAAACTGCTCATTTCAGGTGCTTGGCCAGTTCTGTTGTGATTTTTTTTTTCTTTTGCAATTCTAGTGACTGGTTGACAAAGTTCATTTAATTTAATGAATCAAGCAAGCCAAAAAAAAGTACAACTTAATTTTGTACAATGAAACAGCCATTAAATTTGCTGGTTCCATCTCCTTCTCAGCCTATTATTTTTGACCATAATGCATGATGATTGGACAAATTTTCCAGGTCTTCAGTCAAGTGGATTCAATCCAGACATCCCAGCATTTCATGAAAAAAAAATCTTGTTCCTTATGAACACTCAACCTGCCCAACAACATGCCAACAGTGAGGAGAATACTGGTCAGATGAAATTTAGTAACATTCATTGAAACCCCAGAATTACTTAAGTAATACTCCATTATCATAACAATGACCCCTTTGTCCTTATCAGGGAGTCACATCACCTGACATGTATTCCCCGCGCTTTCAGTATGGTGCAAGTTGTCTTCAAAAGAATTCAACAAAAACACGAAACTTAAACTTGGACAAGAGTAGAGAAACCAAAGTACAGATAGTTTCACCAATCGAATGACTAAAATACTTCAGCAAGAACCAAAGACATAGTGCGCAAGGCCATGAGCCATATTGTCCTTTTGTCTCAAAAAAAAGAAGAAGAAAAGAACAAGAAACAAGAAACAAAGAAAAAAAAGTAAAAGAAGATCTCAGCTGTTGATTAGAACATGGAACATGCTCAATTTTGACACATATATAATATACCTTTTTTAAGAGCAATTAATCGATATCTTGTTTGCCGTCATATTCTTCTAGTCTTGAACTAGCCAATTCCCATCCTTTGCCTTCCTCATCGCCCAAGCAAATTTCTCTGACAACTTCAATCACGTCATCTATGGGACCAATAACTTGTTTTGTCGAGTCTCGTTCCCTAAAAACCAACACCCAACCACCATCACGAAAACAGGGGCATTAAATAATAAATTTTGAGTCGTGTTCATCTTTCACAAGAGATGCAAGTCAAGTTGACTGACCTCAACGTTATGGTTCCATTCTTGACCGATCCAAAGTCGACGGTGATCCCGAACGGAGTGCCCAGCTCATCGTTACGCGAGTATCGTTTCCCGATCGATGCATTCGAATCATCCACTCTGCTTGCGATCCCTGCATTTCGCAGCTTTTTTGCTATGTGCCATCCGGGCAGATTGTGCGACTGGTCAGTATAACTCATATATTTACAAATCGATAATGTTAAGGTGTGTGGCGGGAAATTGTGCAGAAAATCATGCTCACAAATCGACCGGATTAATGGCTTGAATACCTCTGTTCCACTCAAAGGGACGATAAGGACTTTGATTGGAGCAATGGACGGAGGCAGAGACAACACCTATCAAAGCAAAAAATGAGAAAACCCCATTTTCATCAACAAAATTCAAACTCTTCATGGAAACCAAAACCTGTCCTCACCCCACGGTTAACATCTTCTGCCCTTGCCCAATAACAATGCTCCAAGAGCGAGTATAGAATTCGGCCTATTCCGAAAGAGGGTTCAATCACATTTGGCGTGTATTCTCGAGCTATCAATCCCAGTCCCGTCACAAAGATTAAAAACTCAATTAATTTTTGTCTCGTGTCTCGCCCCCAAGACAGCAAATTGAAACAGTCCTTACTTGTTTCCTTGAATTTTTTACGTTCAATTTTGAGGATGTCTTTTGTTAGCTCGTATTCATTCCCATCACTCGCAACAATCTTAGAAGACCTTTTTTTTTGAGAAGAAGAATAATTGGAAATTCATGTTAAAAGAGGGGCCAGCTAAACAATGAAAGCAGTGATTCTGGGGGTGACAAACCCTTTGGACTCAAGTTCCTTGGAAAGACATGCCAGCCGATCTTGATCAAAGCTCGTCACAGCCTCTTCGACTACCTTGGACGCCTGTCTGAATCGAGGACCAAACAGCTTCTTGTCAAAAACCGGCACGTCTTTTTCGATTTCGATCATCTCCTTGAGGGGTTCCCGGACCACCAGTTTGGTGCCTGTCCTTAAGGAGTGGACAGTCAAGTCATATGCCGATCGGTCGGCACATCCGACGCATTCGATCCATCCGTAAGAAGACTGGATCTCGGCATCCCAACAATCCGAGGCATAATGTGCCATCTCATTGTCCATGTGTTGTCGGAATCGTAGGCGGGCAGGGTCGATCCCAATCTTCCTTAGGAACAGATCAATCCTCGCAAGGAAGTATCCTAGCGTGTGATTATCGACAATTTGCCTCTTAATAGACTCACCGATTGTCATCTCGATCGTCTCTGTCCTTCCCTCCGCTTGAACGGATCGGGGCAGTAATTTGATTCTGTGGTTTTCGATCTCCACAAATTTATCATGCCTCTTGTCCATCGGGTCAACATAATGTTCTATTTCGGCCATGGTGAATTCGCGAACTCTCAGAAGACCTTGTTTGGGGGAGATTTCATTCCGAAAGCTTTTACCGATCTGAGCCGATGCGAAGGGTAATCGACCATTGTTGAATTCTAGGAGTCGATTGAAATTGACAAAGTGACCTTGGGCCGTTTCGGGTCGAAGATAAGCTTTGAATTGGCCCGTGGGACCAATCTGAGATTCAAACATGAGATTGAACTCTTTCGGCTCAGTCAACTCGTTGCCAGTATCAGGCGAACGAATCTGTTCTTTTCGGATCAATTCCCCTAATTGCGCGCCGGTGTAGTTGTCGATCTGAGCCAAAATTGAATGGTACCGCGCCAGTGTCTCAACTGGTAGTTTGACAAGTTCGGCCTTGATTTTCTTCTTTTTGGCAAGCTTATTGTTAGCCAGATCTTCGGCGGCTTGTCCTCGAGCCTGACTGTCGCCGGCAATTCGGGAGGCGAGGACGGCTTCGACAAGATGATCAGCCCGAAAGATATCTCCATTCTTGACGTCCGAGGTCATCCAGTCTGTGAATTTATCCACGTGTCCTGAAGTTTTCAAGACATCCGATAAGGTGATAATAGTAGTATCAATTTCTGACATTTCATCTTCTATGATAAAATGCTTTCTCCATTCGTGCAAGATGTTGGACTGCAAGGTACTTCCTGGTGGTCCGAAGTCGTATCTGCATGGTGCGTGAGGAGTATCCAAACCAAAAGGAAATTAATGAATTTTTGTTCGTATCTCTGGTGAGCTTCAGATTATTTTTTTCAAGCTCAAATGAGAAAATAAGTCGATAAATGTGATACTGACAGACCAGCGACACCTTAGCAATACGTGATGGACAAGCCCCGCAGAAGAAAGTTAGCACAGTTTTTTCGCGTTTCCTGTTTTGGCATTGACTGGCTCACCTCCATAGTGCTCGAAAGCAGGAGCATAGAAGAATCTTTTGATTAGCAATCCCTCGAGATCAGAGCGATTGAAAGGATGGGCATCCTTGACGATGGGTTGTTGAGGCGAGCTGGCAGGGCGGGACATGCTTTCAATAATTACGGCTGAGTTACGGTTCTTGGTGGGGATGGTGGGGCGTGTCTTGACTGAGCGAACTTGCTGGTGGACTCTCGAGAAGAAGAATGAGCTCGTTCTCATTCGATTGTCGCTCTGAACATTTCACAGCAAAAAACAATTAAATAGGAAAACACTCTCAGCTGCTTATGTCAGCAACTCAAACAAACCCAGCCATCCCTCTGAATAAATATTATTGCGAGTTACCGGGGCGAAGTCTGAGGTAGCGAAAGTCCATGGACTCGGAGTTGTCTGATCATGGTGACACGCGCGCTTACCAGCGCTACGAAGTGGGTAAGCGCTCCTGAAGGATGGGGTATAAAACTGCCAATCCCTCCTAGAGGGCTTTCCCGCAGAGGCACTGCCCAGTCACATCAAAAGCAGCTCTCAACACAGTCTCCTCCCGCCTGTAGGTTAGTGATTGAGCGAAGGGATGTCAAAATGTCCCCCCTCCTTTTTTTGGTTTTTCAAGTAGGGGCGCGTCGTACTAATCCGCAGACCGTACACTAGAGGCTTCGGGAAACACATTAGATGTTTCCGGAATTCTCCTGGGAGGGGCTCCTACATAGGAAACCCTTTCGAACAGGGTAAGAAAAACGTGAAACAAGTGGAATGGACGCGTTAGCATCATCCAGGCACGTGGATTGTCTTCGGCTTAACATCCTTCCTGGGCTGTTCAGCTTGTGCGAATGGTCTGTTTGTTCCAATTGACTACCAGTTACCAAATTCTGAAAAGAAAGGAAAAGCAAGAGATTCTCGATCCTAAATAATCCGTGTATTTCCACAAGAGATATTCCAATATGCAAGGTCACCAGCAAAAAACCAAAAAATAAAATAAAACAATATAATATAATATAAAATGAAATGAAATCATACAACAACACGTGGAGAGGTTGAAAACAGAGGCCGGGGGATGCAAGAAACCAAAGACTGATAGAGGTTATAGAGTGGAATGGTAAATGAGCATGGCCCCAAGCACCAGGAAAACCGTAGTAATGGGCCTGAGAAGGTAAACATGAATTTTATTAGTTGTCTATGAGTGTATACAGCGGGCTGGAGAAACATCAGCTTACGTGACTAGAGCGTATGACCATAGCAGCAACTTGGAGATCATCTCGTCAAAGAAATCGAGGTCAGCCTTTGCGGTCATCTGGGCGAGAGTGATTGCAGCCGGAGAGCCAATGATCAACGTAGCAGACAAGATGAAGACCGGATCATGGAAGACCTCCAGGTGAGAATGTTGACAAATGACCGCCAGGATGGGTAGCATTATCAGCGGCGTCACGATGTGTCGTGCTAGCAAGGTCAGAATTATGTCCGTCATCTTCCGCCGCGATTCTCGCCGCTTCTCCTTTCTCAAATCTGTCTTTTCTTCTTCCGTCAACGATTTTCCTTCTTTTGGAGGTCGGTAAAAAAATGCACCTGTTTTTTTTCGCAAGGTTGAGTGCCTGGTAACCAACGTCTTCTATGCAAGTTCTTACTCACCAAGAAGGACCAGTGTCAGTGGAATGGCCACGGCCGCCGCCGTTGAGATAAATCTTCGTAACAGATTATCAGATTTGCGTCAGTCGCTGAGTGGTAGGGGAACATGGCCATCTGAATTATAGTGCTTACTCTCTTAACGGCTTTACCTTTGCAAGTCCTGCTTGGAGAGGTGAAACGCAGGCAACAATAATGGCAGCAATTGACGAAATTCTGATTATTTTATTATTATTTTTTCGACGCGGAATATTGTTTTTTTCATTCAGTTTTCTTACACTATTCCGCGGGTAAGTAAGATGAGCTACGGAGACCTACAGCGGTGGATTGAGGAGTTCCGCAACTGCGTCAATGAATTTGTCGGAAATCGGAAGGTGTGTTCTAAGTGTGGCCATCCTCTGGCGCACTGCACCCCAGCATCTACGGAGTGAAGTTTTCTTAATTGTCTCCGGTTTCGGCACCGGGAGATCGTTTTCAATCAAAGCTTTATGAAAATCTGAGTGGTGCGTTGGAGCGGGGAAATCGTACAAGGTGGCGGGAGTGAGTGGGGTTGAAGGGCAAAGATATTGGGAATCGCCATGGAATCGTGAGAGCCTAATGGTTTTGGGTTGAGAGATTGGCTCGTTCGAACGTTGCGATTCGACCTTATCGACATCTGTCTCGACAGTCTCAGCAGACTGGTTGATGGTCGAAACACGCTTCGTCTTGGCGTCCCCCGAAGGCTTGTCGCAGGAATTGAAGAGGGTGATGCCGACTGACCAGCGCAAAACGGCGCCCAGAACGGCACACAAGACAAGGTATTGGAAAGATCTATCAAGCGCCTACGGCCGCATCCCCCCCAAAAGCAAATGAGTTGATGATTGGAATAGGAAGGCTCATCTGCTCGAGGAAAACCAATTACTCACCTTCTCTTGTGTATCGTCTGCTTTCCATTTGAGAGAGAGGGAGCCGGCCATGGTTTGCATCAATGCGATGGGCAATGTATTCGAATTCATGAATGTTGCGCCTGCGATTGCTAGGTTTCGTCTGGTCTTTGACAGCCCGAAGCATTTCCCTAATCCCCAAGCAACACTTGCTGATAGGCCGCTCAGAACCAAGTAGCCAACCGGGATGACTTAAGACAGGGGAGAGACACAAGTCCATCAGCCTGTTTATCGGCAAGGTTGCAAAACGATGCATCACACCGAAGAAGACGCTATGGCTGAATGGATAGGCGTGACTCACCCCAGAGTTGAGCCAACATTTGTGGTGTTAGGCTGAAAGCAACCTTGCTGAACATCAACGCGGGTGTGAACACACCTCTAATATATCGTGGAGGACGCGAATATGGCGGAAGAGGGATCAAGGACTGCTTCCGAAATTGAAATTGGGAAAAAGAAAGAGTCACTCACACGTTCACCCGGTTCATCTGTCGACGGACCTTCACATCAAGTATCCCTCGTCGCGCTGCGATGTATCCTATGAGCTACGCACGCGCGAGCTCAGTAAGTTATTTTCCATCATGTCCCATCCAACAAGCAGACAGTCGTATTGCTTACACAAAAAGCTGAAATCTATTCCATCAGCGCGCAACCGTGGAAGTCAACTTCAAGTCTTTGGTAGTTTATTGCTATTGATTCAAGACTCGCGGATAAACTCTTCGTGCTTACCTGTAGTATGGATTCGGCGACAGTGCTTTAATAACGACAAGATACAGAAAAAAAATCGTAAGCGATCTTAAATCGCACGTTTCTTCACCAACCGTGAGTTGGTGGTCAAGTTAGGCCCTACGCACCCCATGATCGCCTTGATGTTTAGCTCCATTCTCGTTGGCGACTAGGATGGATGCGGTCGGTCCTGTAAGATTTGAATGTCGGTACTGTAAGATTTGAATGAACTAAGGATATTTGTTGCTTTGTTAGACTCTTTGAGATACGAGTCACAAATATAGACTCAGGCCTGATTGCAGCTGCATAGAGAGAAAGAACAAGTATGGGCATGAGGGAAGAGGTCTATTTACCTAAGAGCAGAGTGAACGTCTGCTGTTTCTGTTAGGCTTTTGGTTTTGTGCTCAATGAGCTGGAAGTGAGATGATGAAGGAAGTGGAGATACGAGGTTGAATAAGGGAATGGGGTCGAGGATCTGCTTTGCCGCGTATTGTGTTAGCGACTTGATCTGGCGTCTGGGATGGGGTAAACAGCTGGCTTGGCTATTTACCTTCCTTGATCCTACGCGGGACGGGATGATCGTGCTTGTAAGCTGGAAGCTGCTAATCGAGGTCTTTTGTCGGACACACTGTCATCGACAAGGCTCGTGGTTAACTATGTCTATTGCAACTATCTATCTAGTCTGGCCATCGCCTTACCTGGGTAACGGATGGCTGATATGGGTAGCTCAAGACGCTGCTGGGGAAGAACTGTACGTTCTTATGCGAGGATGAACAGCTCAGTTAGATGGGGCTTCGACGGTCTCAGTGAGCTGGCTTAAGCACTCACTCGTCGAGCCCTCGGGAAATTACCTCCTCCGTGGGTTGCACGTCTTGTCTTTCTCCTGGTCTATGGGATTCGTCAAATACTCCTATAGCTGAAACAGAGGAGACCCACATGGGTTAGTGTCGGTTTCTGGCTGGATAGGTACAGCTGCTGCTGCTTACCTGGGACAGCGTTGGGAGACGGAGCTCCTTGACGCGTCTTCTTGTCTGGGCCTGAGTCCTTGCAAGGAATCTGACAGGTAGGAAACAGCGATACGCTTCAGAGCTGAATGAAGGCCTTGGAAGCAGAAAGTTATGATAGTGATACCCGGGGGTAATATTGTGGCGGTTGAAAAACAAGTGATAAGGGATGATCAGGAACACGTGTGGATTCCGGCGCGCCTCTATGTTCATAATATACGGGCGACTCATCACAGGGGTATGAATCTTACTGAATTCTCTCGGAGCCAAGCAGCTAGTCGTTCTCAAAGTCGGAGGCAGGTAACTGGTTCCGGCGTTGGTAAGGAGGCCGGAGCGTCAAATTTTAAATCAATGCTTGAGAGCTCTAGGTACATTACCGTGGTCGTCACCCCACTGTCCACCGTGCTTGGCTCTAGTTATGAGGCTCCCGGAGTGACTATGTCTACTGCGGATACAGATCAGAGAAGGAGATACCAAGATAAAATATCCTCCATGGGAAAAGGCCTTCACATCGTCATTGTAACAACCACCTTCGTGAAGTCAAGAAGGCGTGCTGTGCACATGAAGGCCTTACTACAACACCTGGGCATGGCCATGATTTTCAGAACTGGGTACTTTTTAGGCGTTCTTGTAAACAGAGTCGCGAGGCAGGGTGCAGGAGTTATGGTGATGGAAAAAGCTTTTAGATGTTAACTTTGAGAAAACAGTGAAGATGACTATGAAAGTGAAAACAAAATAAATCCCATAGAGAGCGGGAAAGAATGAAACCGCGAGCTCTACTTATAAAACAGTGCACACGCGGCAAAGAAATTCCCTCACTACGCGACACGTGTCGATCTGGTTATGGAGAAATAATACAACTGAAACACCTGAACAAACCATAGACCGAGCAGAAAACAATTTAACACAGAAATGGAATGAAATCAAGTTTTCAGGGTTTTCGCCGTGGAGTTGACAAAATGGCCAACCATGTACTTAGCACAAGATCCTGACCGCTTGATCAGGAGGCAAAATAATGTTGTCAGTAAGAATGAAGACTTTTGGTCAAACATGGCCCCCTTTGCAGCCGAGCCATTACCCGGACCTAAACCGGCTCCGTGATTATGTGATCCAAGTCCGCTCAACGGCCTTGGACACGTACCATCTTCATTCCTCTTGCCCTAACAGGCTGCGACGACCATCCATACGAATCATAGCCACGACGGCCGGCTATCTACCGGCCCATTCGTTCTCTCTCCTGCACCTCGGTTATGTGCGAGGCTAACCACCGCATTCCTCTCCTCCTTGCTTATTGCTCTGTTTGCACCTGGGTCTCTGTCCAGGATTGCGTGGCCTGTCTCTCCTTTGGCAATGGCAGGTATGGTGTATCAAGCGCCGCTGGGCAATCAGTCAAATCTGGCAAAATTGTGCCCAAGCGCGCTGGGCCGACCGTAAACCCAACTTGGCCAATGGCCAAGCCTTCATAGCGCAGGCCAAAACCCCCACTTGGCACCCGCCAAAGGTGGGGCGGGCTGGGCCCAAGCTTTGCTTGGCCGAAGCCAAACGAAGGTGCCATGCCACCGAAAATGGATGTACCCCTGATTATTAAGGGATACAATTTATTTATTTTTACGACATTGATTTTTAATAGTATACATATGATTTTTGATTGGAAAAAGGATGAAAAAAAAAGAATTCTGGAGGAGATGTCAAGAGTGTCAGAATAATCAACCTAGTTTTCCGCTCACATTCCTTATAAATCTCTTTTTGACTGTACCAGTCTTTCATATTGATTTTATCTCTGCTGTTCCAGATCATCATAACTGTCATATGGCTGTTCCAGCCTATTATCACCTGTCATCAATTAT